>JAHZNJ010001903.1:0-11656 GCA_027744475.1 Lepidocyrtus cf. sotoi NNG-2020 | reverse complement strand
AGTCAGTCTAGTTATAATATAATACATGAACAAAATTACAATTAGAAGTACAAAATTGGTTTTCTAAAAAGGATGGGCTTACCAGGAGATGAGCATTTTTATTGGATTCGTCTATCAGAAATTCCATGGATCTGGAACGATCTTCTTTCCCTCCATTAGTACCACTCCCCCCACCACCGCCAGGATCGCCAGGTTTTAAAGTAGCCATTTCCGGAGGTCCACCACAAGACAAATTTTGCAAACTGCAAGAATTCTTTGGAACAAATGAAGAAGAAGAAGAAGTGCTAAGCAAGCCTTCAACTTTTAATACTTTCTCCAAATCTCTGAGGCGAACTGGATCGCCATGTCTGAACGAGTTGTCCACTGGAAACTCCCAAACTGCACCTAATTTTTGTAACGCAATAAAATTAAATCTTGAGCATGTAAATAAATATGAGATGCTCTTCACTCTTCAAAATGTATTTATTATTACTAACTAATTATTTCTAGAGAAACTATATTTTATAAAAGTTTCATGAAACGAGCCACCCACTTCATTTTTCTACTGATGTAAGAAAAAATAGGTCAAAATCGTGAAATTAATCCAATCCAGAGATAACTAAAACTGTTCTGTACGTAGAAAATGGTCCTCTGATAATTTTACTTACATGGCTAATCCCGCAAATCTAACCGAAAATTAAAGGAATCGATTCAGTAAAAAAACAAAACAGTGATTGATGATGATGTGTTTGGAAACATATTAAAAAATATCAACTTTCCATCATCATCAGATTAACAAGTACAAGCGAAAATGAAACTTTTTTATCAAACGAAATTCGACACTTTTTCTATCTTCACTTGACTTGAATTAACATACAAAAACACACTTTAATTCGATTATTCTTCCTCCCTCAACTTGTAGCTCCAAAAATTTGGCACAGTTACAATTGTAAAATACTGGAACACGGAACAACAACATAATAATATTTATATAACAAAATAGACAAATCACACACTGTGAACTGTGAAGTGAACGAAGTTACAGATATGTGGACACACGCTTTTACTTTACGCGTAGTAATATTTTTTGGCAAATAGGTTCCATATATATAAGAACAACAACAATAATGACGATGCAATGCAAGTGAAATTATTAAGGAGGAACAGAGAGAAGAGAGGGGATCACTCACGAAGTGACCACAAATACAATAATACAGATAGATAGATATAAAAAATATTTTATATTACATACTACACATTGAATATTTATAGAAAAAAAATGAAAGTGAGAAAGCATTTTGGGAAGAGAACTTCTTCACCAACGAGCCCAGCCACTATATATGCAACATTATTATTATGAAAGTCCCTATAAAAGGTGTGGGATTTCTCTTTGTATAAAACGTAAACGCATTAGAGTAGTAGTAGTTTTGTAATAGAAAGTAGTAAGCCTTCTATTCTGTTCGACTACATTTTTGTAAAATGTAAAGTAAAAGAGTAAGAAGATAATAATACAGGTTAATAAAAAACACACCCACCAGCAGCAGTGTCCAAGTCGGACTCCAAGAGCAGAGTATAGCAGCAAGGGTCTCCAGATTCCCCATTGTTGTTGGGTGGCACTCGTACTGGTATCTGCTGCTGCTGCTTCTGTCGTTGTTGTAGAAATTGCTGCTGCTGATGATGATGATGATTATAAAAAGAAGATCTTGAAAAGTTTTCCTTTGCTCTTAGAACCACACTTTCCCATTCCTCTTTGATTATTTCAGTAACTGATTTCAGCACTGGCTCTGGCTGCTGCTGAGAAGTTAGTTTCCCGTTAGCAGTGATGTTAGTAGTAGTAGATTGAGATTGAGCACTGCTGCTGCTGCTCCTATTCCTACTGGTACTAATAGTACTATCAATAGTAGAATTGGTAGCGGTAGTGGTAGGTAATGGGGCCCTCGCCGTAGAATTCCGACTCAGAGAAGAAGGGAGGATACGTTGAGCTCGATCGATAGCCAGGGTAGTGCGCACCAAGCTCTCCATTTCATCTAGGTTTGGATGGAAGTTTGCAATTTGTTCGCGCGACCGATGGAGCTCCTCTCGAAACTCACACAGCTTCGCTGCTAATTCCATAGCGAGCCTGGTTTCTGTTGTTGTGGTTGCATTCATTCGTCCCTTCAAATAAGAAAACCGTTCCGAAGCAGCTCCTGTCCGCATTCCTAACATTAACATATTTCACAGAAAAAGACGTGTATGATGAATTAATGAAGTGAAAGTGAACGACTTGGACCTTTCCTCACTCCTATTGTTCAGCTTTCACTTGCTTTATTAAATGCAAAAATCACATTTCATCATACTAAACGATTCAATACTGACTTTTTGGAATGTCCAAGTTTCCCTGATGTAATGTGATAATATTATATAGTAGTAGGTATGCTTGTACCAGGAACTACTATTACGTTATGATCCTAACCTTTAGTTGTTCCTTTGTCAGTCAATAATGAATGTACATGTTTATTCAATATGCCACCTTTTCCGGCAGTAATACATACAAATACTCATTTTCAGAATAACATTTCATTGCTTTTAATGTGCAAAATGTTAGTAGCAGTTTTTCACTAAATATTCAGTTTTGCAGCAGATTTTCACGTGTCCGTAGCCTACTATTCTTTGTTATTTCAAAAGGTGTGGAAAAATATGACCTACTAATTGGAATCTTGAACACATCACATATATCCACAATGTTTTATTACCCCGTCCCGTTTTCCGTGCGCTCACTCTCTGTGCTCCCTGTTCTACACTCTTCAATTCATCATCTCCATTGTGAAATAATATTTTGCGATTTAATATAAAAATAGTATTTAAGGAGGTATAGCAAACTAAAACTATTTCCATGAATTTTTATCAGCATTCAAAGTTACTTTCCTTTCACAATTTCCATTAATGGGACGACGACGAAAATATCAACGAACTTGATATTTAGTCTACAAACACTGCTCCCTTTTAATGAGTATTGGAGTTCGCATTACAATAATTAAAATAGCCGTTTTTCGCATNCTTTTAATGAGTATTGGAGTTCGCATTACAATAATTAAAATAGCCGTTTTTCGCATGGGTATAAAATGTATTGTATTGTATGTGAATTTCATTTTGCTACTGACGTGCGAGGGAAAAACTAGAATAGCGTTAACACTCAGGTACAAACACTCTTTTAATTAAGTAGGTATTGTACTTTAAAAAATCTTGTATTTCTATTTAGACTTCTTTTAATGCTAGGACCTTACACTCTGTTTTTTATCCTTTTACTTTGAAAACCCTTTCACGCTTTATATGCAATAAAAACTAGTTTTGAGATACTGTACAAAATCTGAAATGCCAGAAATTGCACACTTGGCAAAAAAAAGTACTCATACATAATTCTGGTGACGGTTTTTATAATAGAGTTCAAGGATTAATAAAGCTTACCATCACAACAATGATGCAAATGCAAACATGCTTTCAGTACTTAACAAAATCTGTTTACCGATCTGTCTTGCAGTAATTGGTGGTTTTGGAGGCTTCCCAACAACAGAATTACTGCTACTTCCTTCCTCAGGAATGTTTTGGCTCCCTCCATTTATTCTCTTCCGAGAACTGTCAGCTTCAATCTCTTCAAGATTTTTATCCCAATTATTACCAAAATGCATTTTACATGTAAATGAAGTGCGATTCGTCTGAGCTGTCTCGTCGTCATTTGCACCACATTCGGCTACGGTTGAAGGATAGAACAAAGCCTTTTGCTCCATGACTGTCGTCATCGTGTCATCCGGTTCAAGATCCCAAATTCCTTCCATAATTTCTTCAAACTGGAGGGAAAATTCGTCAGGGTCACAAGATGAACTATTCAATTTAGATTGTCTTCCATTTGTGTCAGTCCCATTTGCTTCTCGGTGCTGCTGTTGTAGATGCTTTTTGCGAGGAGTTGGCTTCGGAGGCAACTCCTTTATAAGATTTGCATAATCTAACTTTTGTGCTTCGTTTTCCTTGTCAGTTTCTTCTAGTCAAAAATATTATTTTACTGGGGATCAGAAATGTAAATGGGGAAATGAATATGTATGCAAATAATTAATTTTTGTTTCTAAACAAATGCTTACCCGACTTTAAATATTTGTCTAAAATCGCCTCTCCAATATATTCATTTTTGTCAACCAATTTACTTTCCTCGTTGCTAATAATGTTTTGCGCATATTTCTTCGAATTCACAGCAGAATTGTTCAAATCGTTGAATTGTTTAGTAGAAGCAACAACATCGCCATTAAAACTTTCCACAACTTTATCAATTACATTTCCATTACTGTTTCTTCTCTCATTCGCTGTGACAAGATTATGAAGTAGTAACGGATGGCCTAGAGGAGGGCATGAGGATCGTTTCTGTACTTTCTTTGAATTTTTATTCTTATCATCGTTCTTCCCACTGCTACCGTTTATAAATTTGCCGAAGGTTAGCCTATGGAAAAGGCTTAGTTTTGGTTTTGATTTCCCTTTCCTGCTGTATGCATTACGCCAACTATGGCCTTTCTCTTCATTATCTTCCTCCTCGCTGTTGTTTTTACTTCCGGTTTTCTTTCTCGGGTAAATCACCTGTTGCTGCAGCTGCTCCTCTAAAGGATGAATGCATTCCAACGAACCAATACTATTTATGTTTCTATTGAACTGTTGTTGTGACTGTGGATGTTGCTGTGGAACTTCATGGGTAATAACAGAGTTTCCAAAATAAACATTTTTTGTTCCATTTGCGGTTATTTCACCACTGCCACTGATGATGCCTCTCTCGTAACCGAGCCCAGAACATAGTTTAACACTTTCTTCTTCTCCTCCTCCCAAGTTATTAATTTTTACAGGCATGTCTCTATTATCACGCGTTGCTTCTGCTTCATCAGCAGCAGGTGCCCTCATTATGCAACCACACGCTTCACTATTATCACAATATTTACATGGAGAGCAGCTATTCGTTGAGAAGGAGTTTGAATCGAAAGCAGAAAATACTAGACCATGTACAGAATCTGCTGTTCCTGCTGCTAAATGATGATTAGTAGTGGGGGGAGAAACTAATTCTTTGGCTTGATTACCATAAAAAATGTGTTCATGTCTTTCGTCATGGTTCACACGCGTGCTTAATCTTCCTAAATAAGTATCCAACAAATTATTCTCTTCTGCTGGTGATGAGCTAACCGTAGAGTTATTATTAGTGAAACGATGAATTGGGTAATCATTATCGCAAGCTCCAGCAGGTAGCCTTTGTGGGAAAAAGTCTGTTGTAGTGGTATTGCTGCTGCTGTTGCTGTTGTTGGCGAATTGGCTTTTACAGTCAACAGCCCCACCTGTAAAGACTACTTTATGAGGTTTATAAGATTGTGGAGCAGCAGACATAGAATTGAATGACAATCTTTCTGTATCAATTCCATTGTTTTTCGGTATGCAAACCTGGATTTTTTGGACGGTGTGTTGTACAGGAGGGATTGTAATTTCTTGCATGTGAACTTTAACCCTGTGAAGAGCTTCTGATGAGGTGGGTAAGGTACTTCTGGTACTGTCGCTGTCTTCAATTTCATCAACGAGATCAAAGTGGAAAGGAGATTTTTTATCACATTCTCTAATGCACTTGGGAATGGAGGAGGAGTCCAGATTTTGTTCCATTGTCGTCCTCCGAGGATATCTCAATTTCGACACGACTGGATTGAAATGAACATTTCTTTCGATCTGGGCTATATCTCTGTGGAGTTGCTTATTATTATTATGTAAATTACTATTATGGGCTTCTGTTGTTTCTTTTACGTTGCAGTGATGGATAGATTGCTGTAATTGTGGATTTGTCTGGTGTTGGGGCATCGTGAGAAAATAATCTATTTCTTCACTGTCTTCTGTACATAATGATAAGGGTGGCAAAGGTGGTGTTTCTGCCGGAGAACTATCACGGCATTGTTCCTCACATGGATTTAACTTCAATGACCTCAATCTGTAAGAATCGTAAGATTGATGATGATAAGCAGAAATAGTACTTCGTGAAAAAAGAGAAGAACATTGATTTGAGTCACCTACTTCACTTAAAATTTCTTGAAGCATTTTTATTATTTTCTTGTAGATACACAAGAGTTGGATACTTTCTTGGAATCTTAATTCCCTCTACCTACAAAACGAGATAATTTAATTTTACTTATAACCACATAACAAGAAGACGTTGGTTTTGTAAACGCTGCTCGCTGCTCCCTCGACTGCAAAGGACTACAAACGGTCACGGGTTACTGTATGCAAATTTGCTCACTTTTTTATTTCTGTACTTTAACTTTTGAGTAAATAGAGGTCATATCTAATTTTATAATAAAACAGAAATATTATATTCTTGGAACTTTTGCTAATGTTCCAACGTGGGATGGATGCTGCTGCTGCTTCTGCGGCTGGGTTGCCGTCACCATAATAAATATTCTCAATCTACTCTGCCATGATATATTCAAATCAAATCAAGATGAGATGAGTTTGTGCCCAAACCTCATAAAAACTTGATATTTGGCAAATTTTTCCGTGAGAACATTTGAAATTGAATCTTCTTTCTTTCTTTTTCAGAATATGTGACACTTGGCTTGGTTGACAAACTTTTAGGTAAAATGGATACGGCATGATGATGGCATCTGAAAGATTTTCATTTTCACATGAACATGGAATGAATTTGAGTAGTACACAAGCGTCAGATTTCTTTTAGCCACACGACGACGAGACGACGCGTTCATTCCTTCCTCTCTCCCTCTTCATTTCCTCCTCTAGCATATCTACATACACCTACGCCACTGTTTAATGGTGAATCTCCAATCTTTAGCTCTGCTCACAAGCAACTGCAGCAACTGTTTTTACGCACTCATAATATGAATAATAAGAATATAGTCAAAAGATGTGTTGTAGGTAGGGTGCCAATGTCAAAAAAACGAATTCAAAATAAAATGCTTTCTTATCTGCTTAAGGGAATATCGTTACGTAGCTTGTATGGGTTTTTAAACTTTTTTATGAATTAGTTTGTGCTACATACTGCACCCTACACGGCTTGTCTTTATCGCTAACACGGCTACTTGTCTTTCATACTGATTTTAACTTTAGAAGAATGTAAGGAAGAAGGAAAAAATGCTCCTCATGGAGATGGAGGAGTCTTTCTGTTAGACAGACAAAAACGTTTCGGAACGCAGCAAGAAATAGTTCCACTAAAACTTTAATGGCAATGGCAGCAGCAACCCTGACTCTGACGAGGAGAATTATATCCCCTTTTGACTTTTAAAATGAATTTTGAAAGAAACTCGAAGCGAATGGATAAAGCAGACATTTACAAAACAGCCAACAACAACAAAAACAAAAAACACAAAAACTCATCAAGCAGAGCAACAACGGCAACAACTCAAGAAATTGTTACGGATAGATAGATCAGATCACATACAAGAAGAATGCGTGAGAGGAATGAGATCTCTGCAGAAGTCTGATCATGATGTACTGAACTGTTCTTTTTCTTCCTCTAAATGTATAACTTGTGAAATGACATATTTTGTAAAGTTGATTTTTTTGTTGTTCTTTCTTTTCTTCCAGCTAGCATGAAACTGAAAGTGGAGTGCTTTGTGGCTCATGTAACTACGAAACAAAAATCATTCCTTAGCTTCGCCCCTTCTATTTAACGAGGGGTGATGATGAAGATGATCAAACAAAAAAACACGACTGCCTTATTGCCTGATTCATTCCTTCGCTTTTTTGTTTCTTCATCTGTCTTTACCATACTTCCAAAATTGAAGTGAAGAGGTATTAATTTTTAAAAAGTTATTATGCGTTTTTGTTCTTATATCTCTCTGCCTTTATACAAATATGACGTGCGCATACAGATTTGGTCTTTCCTTTAGCAGCAGAGAAGGAAATTCAACGAGCTCTTTTAATGATCTTCTTCATCCTCGTGGTTGGTTATTAACGGTAGGATGTTCAATTTTATCGTTTTATGCGTTTTTATTCATCAGCTCATTCACTTACGGTTTCTCTGAGCTGACCCATGCTGCGACAATTGAATTGAAATCGCATAGTTGAAGATGCGGCCAATGCGGCAGGCTTTTATCCTATTTCCTATTCCTTTTTACCAAAGAGAGATCTCTTTGTGGATGGTGTGTGGGATGCCGCGTGCATTGACATTCCTGTGAAGTTCAAAATTTCACTTGTTTTTGTTATTTTTGAAGCTTATGACAATTTATTATTATGGTTTTCTATTTTCAAGTTTTATGGCTGTAGCTGCACTGTGGTGAGGTGGATTAAATTGAAAATCATGTCTTACTTAACTTACTGAATAATTCACCAGCTCATGATCATAACTAGTGTAGTTTGGTGCGTGTGTCTAGAGAAATCCTGCTTGGTTTTTTATATTATTCTTATGCGAATTATGAAAAATCTTTGTTTGGACTTAAATTGTCGTTTATGAAACAGACAAATGGTATACCAGCCAAGTCGAGGAGTGAGTGACTGAATATAATACGGTTGTGTCACATGCGTATTTTCCTTTTGCTACTTTAATGGAACGCGTTAACGCAGTTGATCTGGGTTCTGGATTGTATAAAAATTTACTCAATCTCTGCATTTTTTAAAAAGATTTTCATTTTGATGCTCGTAGCTCGTCTGCTACAAGCATTTATCCTAAATCGAAGCTTAACGCATATTACCATACGTGCGTGCATAAGCATACAGGCATACATATATTTTCCATGATTTTCAGTTTCACTAGAGACCGTGGTTTTATTAGCGACCATATAATTTTAAAATTGCAGTTACTCTCAATCAAGATTTTAAAATATGTATGCACTGTTCAAGAGAAGCAATTGTGCGGTGCGTGGGTTGTTGGATATCAGATTAAGCACATTTACTCAGCTCGATCATCATCACAAACCTTTATTTAGAAACAAGCGTTTATTCACAGGGGTGGGTGATCAATGTCTGTATTACTCTTTACTCTGTATTAATTTCATGAAAAAGAAAAAAACGTTTTGACATAAAAGCGGTGAAGTAAAAATTATCCTTAAAATACATGAATTACTTATATCCAATATCCAATGTACCTTACCCAATCGGGAATACGAACCTTGCAAATGAAACCAGACGCAGGCCAGCAAAAGTCATTATTAAAATTGATGTTTAAATGTCTTTAATCGATGTCTATAACTATCAGGGTCCATTAAATTAAATTATCCAAGAAAATTTCTATTCATGTTAGTAACATAATCCTTTACTGAAAATACGTAAGTATGTAAATGACAGTTATTTAAGAGTAGCTTTGCGTGTTGCATGTAACACTTTCGTATGGAATAAAAAATATTTTTTAAATCCTAAAACAACGTCTTTGTTATTTATTTGCTATTGACTGGAATTAGATTACACAACCGATTAACAACAAAAGTAAACGTGCCGCATCGCATCATAAGAAAAACACGTTGAAGAAATGAACAAGGCCAAAAAAAGGGACGGAGAAGAGACGAAACGAGTAAATGTGAACATGTTGTGTACATCTGCTGGGTTTTCCTGGATTACTATCACAGTCAATAATAGTCCTCTTAAACTTTATGGTATGTATGATCAGGATGTAGTTTTTTTTTGTTTTATTTAACCTTGATTTCAGACTGAAAAATACTGATGCAATAGAAGGGGTTTAGGGTCTAGTGGAAGAAAGGGTGCGGGTGGGTGGTTGCTTGGAGTTGTAAATAAAAGAATTAATTGTATTTTTTACGAATAAATAGGCATAAAATGAAAAACGCAACCACGCAAAGGAACAAATAATGCTCAATCTATTCTATTTCTAACCAAAAAAAAACTCACCATTTCATCGCCATCTTAAAAATTGGAAGCGTTGGGAATACAAGAAGGAAACAATAATTTGTTTTGTTTAGTCTTGTTTTCTTTTACTTAATTGAACTATTTGAACATAATTGTCTATGCTTTTTTATTAAAACAGTCCATCAGAACAAGTATGGCATTCTTACTTTACGTAAACTAATTAATAACAATGTCGATTGTATTTGTTTAAATTAAGTTATAATAAATTTAGATAATGAAGGCACGTTTTTCATCTGTTATGATCACACTAGAAGTAAATATAATGTTTATATTATAATTAAGAATCTATGTATCTAATCTACCAGCATACCGTAAGTCTGTCGAGTACGCTATTAAGAAAACGCAGACGGTGCATTTCATTTCAATTCCCTCGAGCTCTGACAGGATTGTACGAGTATTTAGTAAAAAACGAATCTTAATTATATTACTAATTTAGGGACAAATTGCATGCAATTACTATTCACGTAATTCAACAAAGGCAGTTTTCATTTATTTCATTATTTAATTCATTTTTATTTAGTTATTGCAAATTATAGCTGACTTAATGGTCTTCATTTTGAAAAATGATAAATATTAGCTTATGCAACATTAAACAATAAACACTAAACATTATAATTGGATCGTTGAAAAATTTGACGGTATCGTCGTTCGTTGTTACGTACAAAAACTTGCTATACACTGACTGCGAGATTAGTTTCACTTAAGGAAGAACAAGGGGTTCGCTCGGTTCATGTAAATTCCAAATTGTTTCTTAAAAAGACTGATTGAACATGGCAAAAATGGCCTCAGGACATCTCTAAAATTGCTTCCTGCTCAGTTCTGAAGTCGTACATATACTAAATCGAGAGAACGTATTTGAGAGTTAAAAATTATTAAGACTTGAGAAAGCCAATTTTTAAAATAGGAAATTAAAGTACTACATAGATATATTTTATACACCTATATTAATAGATATAAAAATAGATAGATAAATTAACAAGTTACCTGATTATCCAAATCATATTTGGATTTAACATGAATTGCTGAGCCACGACGAGACAATCCTCGCTGGAGTCCCAATCCCTTACAATGTCGAAGATCTTCTCTGAGCATAAACGGAACCCCGTCTAGACCACAAAGTTGTGTCAAGGTTCCAGTGTTTGAAACAGAGTTATGAATTGCTACTGGTGGATAACTGGTCGTCGGCGAAAAGTTTTGATGAAGTGGAGAGGAATTCATCCCGTTATTATAATTATTGTTCGGATAAGGAGGAGATGCTGTTCCGTTCCCTCTTCCACCGTTATTAGAAGATACTGAGTTGTCATCTTAATAAATAGAAAATGGGCAATAAATTTAGTTATCATCGTGAATTAATTTCATGTAACAATTGTAACAAAGCGTACCCCTAATTTTTTATTTAATAAATTCTGATCAACTTACTAATTGACAGGTTTCCCATATTTTCATTTAATCGTGGATACAATATAGGACCAGGAAGAATCCTACAAAAATTTAAAGTAAAATCGGTTATTCAGTTAAAAAATTTTTTTGAGAGGATTAAGGAAAAAGGATTAATTAATGTATTATATACCCGTATGACAATCCAGGAGTTGAGAGTCTAGTCACCGCAGAGATTTTCCGTACACAAAAATGCATTCCATTGATATCTCCGATTGGATCATATCCATCGGGTGGATTCTTTAATTTGCTAAGAATGATTATATCTACAACACTGTCTGAATTTCCCTTAAAATTTGAAGTTTTATAACATATTTGCTTCTTTTTGAACGCCTTTTGACTAGAATCTGACGTATGAGCTATGAGAGAGTATCCTTCAGAAGGGTAT
>JAHZNJ010001902.1:0-10830 GCA_027744475.1 Lepidocyrtus cf. sotoi NNG-2020 | reverse complement strand
TTTTGCGTTGTTGTCGTCAGAAAATAAAAAAGACTGACATGTTCTGCCAAAAAAAATACAGAAAAGTTCCATTCTTTGACAATTCTCCAGAATGGATGATGATGATGATGATGATGATGATGTTAGAATAGAATGGACGAGTGATGACGATAATAATAATGATGTGGCTAGTCAGACAATTTCATTAAAAGTTAGCTCTCAACTCTCCCAGCTTACTTAATACTTACAAAAATATTTGTGATGGGATGGGAGAGAAGAAGAGACGTATTTAAGTAAATTTTGATTCATCGTCTGCGTTTCATCATCATCAACAGCAACAACAGCAGCGTTTCTCTCTCCTTGGTCTGGCATAGCGTGAGAGCGAATGATTGAAGGGAGCCAACTTCTAACAACATGAAATCCGCTTAAATAGTATCATTAAAACTTAATACCCTATTTTTGTTGAAGTATTAAGCAAGCAAGCAAGTAAGCAGCAGCAGCAAACACAAAAACAGTGAAATGAATTTGAAAGATGTAATTTTCATCAACTCTTCTCATTTTTGCAGAATTGCAAGCCTGCCAGCTCAGCTCATCGTCAGTTCAGTGTGTCTAAAAAAATCTACAAGTCCAGCCATATATAATGAAGACAACGCAACGGCGACTCTTGTGCTCTTTCTCTCTCTCTCTCTCTCTCCCTCTCCCTGCAAAACTGAGTGAACATGGTTTGGCTTAAGTTTAACAGGCGCTTAATTGGCAGCACACATATGAGCTGTCGGTAGGACACGTGCTGTAGAGTGTGAAGTGGTGATCACTTGTCCAAAATAGTTTCATAATTTTCTTGTTACGTTCTCACTTGAAAATGTAAACGGGTTGGAGAGGATTCAACAACAAAGTGCTGCTGCTGCTGCATTGCTGCTGAATGATGATGATGAGCAGCAAAGAAGAGAGGAGAGAAAAAATATATAAGAATTTTTGCAAATATTCAAATTTCTGCTTGCTTAATGATAGACATGCCGTGCCAGGGAAAATTATTCTCTTTCGCTCTTTTGTCTCCCATTTATAGTGAGTTGAGTTAATCGTAAGCTGTGAGTTGTTGGTGTTGGTGGTGGACCATGCATTGTTGTGAGTTGTGTTGTGGCAAAGAAGAAACTACAAAATATTTTTGTATGCCTTTTATACTCAATCTTATACAAGCTAGAGCTCCTCAGCAGTTGTTAAGATCAGGATAAATTCTAACACATTTTTAAGCAATAAAGAGTGAGCAAGTCAATTAGGACGAGTTTGACAGGTTTTTTTCTTCTTCTTCTCTCCCTCTCCTTCTTCTTCTCCCTCCAACTCATTTTTGTTTTAAAAGGAGGAAAAAAATAAGGTGAGGTATGATGATGAGGTGGAGGAGATGAACAGAACAGAACAAAGCTAATTTAAAGAGCCAAAAGAAAAAGACTCAACTCAAACGCTCAAACGCACACAGTGAAATGAGAAGAATATTATGATAATGATGATGATGGTGACTATGAATCAGTAGTTTTCACTCACTCACCAACCTCATTTATTTATTTGACGATTTCCAATTTCAATTCAAACTGGATTGGATAATATGGAATAGCTTCAACAGAATAAGAAAAAGAAGGACAAGAATGAGAAAAGAGAAGAGGGTGACGGATGACCACTGAAATGGGACTTCTTCCAAAAAACAAAAACTTCAACGAAACGAACGTCATAACAAGCAATGAGAGGTCTAACTCTCTTTCTCTCTCTCGTTCTTTCGGGCAATGCTGATTAAAAGTGAAGAAAGAAGCGAGTATAATGAGATCAGAAAAGTTGAATGCTTTTAGAGCTACTGCTGCTGCTGATTATGAGAGGATGATGATGATGCTTCTTCTTTCCTTTCAACTTTCAGCTACCCTCCTCCACCTCACTCACTCGGGCTAAGAAGTCAGTATCATCAACAGCAGCAGCAGCAGCATAAAGACAATAAAATATAGAAAAGCATAATAATTATTATTATAGCCCTGGTTAGTTTGTCTTATCTTTGAAGGAAAGGAGTAGTTTTCATGTTCCCAAATAAAGTTGCTCTATAAACTCCATTTTCTGTTTGTTTCGTTGACTGCTACATAGCTACTGTTGTACAATTTCTAATCAACATCTTTCTCTCTCTCTCTCTTATGATGGTGATGATGAGGATGAGAATGTGAAGAATAAGAAAAATATTGTTTTCCTTCAGAAACACACACACACACACATTTTGAAAAAAATGTAAGTTTTGCTATGGTTGGGTGAGCTCTAATAGGATCAACGAAAACATTGTATTTTCTGTATTATTATACAACTACATAGTAGTAGCAGCAACAATCTTTCTCTCGCTTAATTTAAAAATTTTAAATTGTCTCTTTGGAAGTATGAAATAGCTTATTTGCATTAAGAGAAGAGCTACAAGTTCATTAGTAAAGGAGAAACGCAATCTGCTGAATACTAATAATTTTTATTTTTATTTCTGCTGACGACTGTGTGTAAGATGTGAGCTAATAAGAATGATTCATCGGGAAAGGCTAAGCTTTTATTGGGGGCCTAATGTGTCAGTTACAAGTAATTTCTTTGTTGGGTGCTGCTAGCTCCTCTCCTAATTGGCAATAATACGAGTGAAATAAGAGCCCAGCCAAAGCCAGGTTAAGCTAGTGCTGCAGACTAGTTTAAAAAAGGTGAAGGCGGGGAAGCGAAAAAGTTGCAACAGAAAATTTAAGATCTGAGCAGGGTAATATGAGGACGTATAGTTCGACGCAGCAAGATCTACCTCTGCTGCAACCTAATGTAATCAGTTAAACTTTTTTTGGACTTTGAATCGATGGGAAGACTCAGCAGCGAGCGAGCGGACACAAGAAAAACGCAACGGGGAAAGTGGGAGAAGTGATAATGAGAGGGTGGCGTGGCATGATGGTAGGCAAGGCAAGGCTGAGGCATCATCTCATCTCTCCTCTCCGTAATTAACAGTGTGTTCGGGCTCACTGATTTCCAGACATTTATAACTATTTTTCGCGGTACACAAACCACTTAATTTATAATTTTAATCGGTAGGGATTCCCATCTTGCTTCCAGTTTTCACAGCAGCGATGCATACATGTTTGGATTGTTATTTGAATTGTAAAATAGTAAATTAATATTGTTCACGAAACACGATTCCCTCGCTTGCTTGCTTACTTGCAAACCTTTACATTTTGTACAAGAAAATCAACAGCAAACAAGCAAATTTAAACTTGCGCATTATTATTATTATGATTATTAAGTATTTTTATTACCGAGCGTGTAGGACAAGAAAGAACGTGGCCAATGATTATTTTAATTCCACTTTTGCGTCAGCAGCAGCAGCAGAAGCATAATAGCAACAAACAACAACCAACAAACCAGTTGGGTATCTTCTTCTTCTTACAAGAAAAAAGGAGTGAAATATGAAAACTATTTATACCAATATATACCCAATTTAAAGATAGCCTGTAGTTAATAAGAATTCATTTAAATCAGACATTAACCATACCTTAATAAGATTTTTATTTAAGAAACGAAAAAATGAAACGAGAAAGAAGAAGAAGAAGAGTCAAGAGTCTTGCTTTTTTGAATCTCTTGCATAATTTTTTTGTAAAGAGAATGCAATTTCCCCTCCAACCCTGAAAAAATCCAATCCACCTGCGCATATTATGTCTGCATACAAATAGAGCGTGTAAATGATGATGGTAAGCATGATTAACGATACTTTTTACCTTTCTACGTGTGCATTTTGTTGTACATTTAATTTTTTTCTTTCCTCATCTTCATCTTACTTACAATATGGCATTATTCTACACAGCTCAGCAGAAGAAAGAATACAAGGCATGAGCTGTGTAGTGAGGAGCACAAACAAGACCGATTAAAAAATCCCTCGGAGCAGAGTCTCAGCTCTAAATTATCGTTGAATTATGGGGAAATCAGGAAGGATAATAAGACACGCAGCTTTCTTCTTCTTCTTTTCTTCCCTACTTTGTTTATATTATGCACAGCTTTTTTGAAGGAAAAATACATTAAACAGCTTTTCTGCTCTTTTACAATAATGCCACACCTCTGTTAAGTTAAAGCTATGCTGCTGCTAAAGTCAAACTCTTTTTTACAGCCTCGTCTTTCAGTTAAGTTAAACTAAACGGTTTTTAAATAATAGTATGAGATAGAGAGAGAGAAAAAATGGAGAAGAAGAAAAAAGAAACAGCAACAAATCCGTTTGGCTTTTTCTGATGACGATGATGATGATGATGATGATGATGAGATGACGATGATGATCTGCTTAAGTATCTGTTTGGGTATTACAGATTCTGTCGCTTTCCTTTTTATTTTGTAATAATAATTATAATCTCCGATTCTTACTAGAAAAGATGGAGAAGAAGAGGATCTATCTATCCATTCTTCTCTCTCTCTCTCTGTCTCAATCTCTGACCAAAGTGAAAAGTTGAATGAGAATTTTGAAATAAAATTGTCGTTTATGGCGAGTGTCTTGTGCTTTTCTTTGAGATGATGATGATCCATCTTATTTGCATTTTATAAGTGAATCGTTACCGGTTTTTGCTAGTGGTGGTGTCGGGCGACCACCAAAAGGGTTTTATAATAATAATGATGAGATGACTTTTTAAGAAGTTGCTTTACTTTAGCATTCCTACAATTTATCAGAATCATGTGAAATATTTCATTGCAACAGCAACAACAACAGCAGAGAGCGAGAGAAGGAAAACCGTGTTCAACAACAACAACAACAACAATCCAACTTAAAAATCAGTTTGATCCTCATAAAGCACTGCAAATTGCCCGATTGTTGTCTGTACCGTTTTTTATTCTCCTTCTTTTCTTCTTTCCTCCCAAAATTATTGCCTTTTAGCTGCTAAAAATGCAATTTAGATTTACATTTTCTTCAAAACCTTTCTCGAATTTCTGATTTTTATTCCTCAGTATTGTAAAAGTGTAGAGAAGAGCCATTTTCCTCCTTCATCTTCCCGTGAAACATGCTAATTGCTAGAAATTTCATGACATTTTTACACCTTTCATAATGAACACAGTTGGAGAAGTCTTCTGTTCGTTCAACACGATGGACGGCGGCGGACGTACGGACGGACGGATCTGCCATCATGCCAGTGCCATGCATGGCATTCCATCATTCACCACCACCACCGCAGCGCGCAGTGTTTACGCTTCAACTTCTTCCTTTTCTCTGTATATCTTCTTTGTCTACTTCTTTCTCGTTTTTTGAAAATGCTTGAGTTTAAGCTTACTTTAGCTTAACGTGGTTAAATGGTGTGAAAGGTCCATGGGGCAAAGGAGTTTTCTCACCTTTTTTCCACAAAAAAATCTTTACATCTTTTACACATCTTACACCGAAAATCTTACAAAATCCTTTTGTAATTATGTTCGGAGTGGAGTGAGTAAGTACGAGACGAGAGAGCATGTTCATCTTGTTCATTATTATCCGGCTTTCTCATCCATCCATATCCATCACTTCTGTCAGTTCCTTCGTTGTGTGTTGTGTTGCCAGTGCCACACAACACTCACTCTAAAGGAATGCATCATCATCAGTGTCATCGTCATAATCATCATCATCAGATTCATGAATAATGATGATTACTTATGTGCTGGAAAATTTCATTTTTTAAAAAGAATTTTCAAAACGGGGCTGCTTTTCGGGAAAAAATAACGTTTTTGCACATTTTAATTTAAGTTAGATTAGACGCCAAATTTAAGTTTTAAAAATATTTTATGCAGTTCTACTGATAGATATGTAGGTTTGTTGTCGCACATACTTGGTTTTATATGATGATCATGCAGCAAAATTTTCCTGTTGCAAATTTTTCCAAAACCAGAAATCTCAAATCTCCTCAGAAAAGAACGAAGGTAAAACACTTGTCTTTCGTAGATATACCTACGTACCTTACCTAGGTATTATTATTATGATGGTCTACTCGATCTTCTTCTTTGTCTTCTCCTCCTCATCATCTTTATCGCAAGTTTTATTGCTGCTGAGCTAATCATACTTTCATTTTATCATTTAAGTATTTTCCTCCTCTTCTTTATTGCTAACTTTACTCACTATTTAATGTTGTTGTTGCAGCAAAAGATGTTTCTTTTTCTTCTTTTTCTTCTTAGGAGGACGCCGCCACACCACTACCACATCATCATAGAACATAAGCAATCATAAGCAAGATCATTTGGTTGATCCATCCAACGCAACAGTGTCCTCATGACGATCTTCATCATATCATCATCTTCCTTCTACTTCTTCGTTTTTATACATTTTGGCTAGAAGAGGTTCATGCTTGAGCTTTCTGCTGATGTTGTGTAATGTAACGTAACTTATGTAGCTTGTGATGTATTTTGTTGGATAAGAGAGAGAGAGAGAAGAAGTCCGAAAAAATAGTAAATATTAATGGCTGTAATTTTTCAAATCTTGTATGGATTGAGTTGAAGGGAGTCCTATTTGTTAAACGCCCATTTGGGGCAGAGGGCATGCCGTGTTTAATATTTTTCCTTTTGATCAAAATCAGGTGTGAGGGAAACTATATGGCTATGGGCAAAGTCATGCTTTTTAATGATCAAAAAGAAGATTTTTACTGCTACAAACAAAAACGGACAAAAACACAGCAAGCTAAAAAGAAAAATAAAGAAAGAGAAAAACGTTCAGTTCAATATTTTTTCTGTTCAGCTTTTCGCTTACGAAGAATATTATTCATGTTTCGTTTAGTACTCGACTGGATCATTAGACAATATCTTACATAATAATTCCACTTCTTCTCCTCTAAACCCTTTTCTTCTTCTTGTAATAATAATAATAATAATTTTGAATTTGACTTTGTCACTGTTGATGCTTCGTTCGCAGATCAGCGCAGCGTTTGTAGCGCTTGGCCTATTCCTGTAAAATAATATGAATTGTTTCATTCGTTCAATTTCCATTTTTGATATCCATCCATCCAACCACACCACCACACTTACCACTCGTTTATTCATAAGCGACGACGGCAAAATGCATTCTTCTTCTTGCTTTTGATCTGGCGAAACGATAGGATGAAGAAAGCCACGGCCACGGCCATGGATCATTACACAACGAATTATTTGAGAACTGAAGTGTGATTATTATGAAATGATAGGATAAGAAAAAAATTTCAACGGTTCCTTTTTCCTCCTCTTCTTCATTCTTCATAAGAATATATACCTAATAGCTCAAATCAAAACGCAAATGTTTTAGGGTTTGCGGTCAAAAAATTTTTTCTCGGGATTCATGTCATTGATATCCATCTCCAACATGAAAAAATTATTCTCGTTTCTTCTTCAGTTCTTAAAGCAATTCAATGAGCGATAATTTCAATAGCCAAAAAGCCAAACTTGTATCTGTAAGTAATTCACGGACAGAATCACATCAGCGAAGAATATCTCTGTAAAAGTGCTGCATTCTACATTGCATCCAAATCTTTCCACTAAATTCACGACGTTGCAATGCGATGAGAAGACGATGAGAGAACGTTTGAAAGGCGTAAATAATTCTTGGTTTAATGGAAATTGCATTGGGAATTAGGATTTGAAGGGCTTGAGACAAAAAATAACACATTTTCATAGCTCATGCTTGTTCTCTCTCTCGATCGTTCTTTTCTAACTTGACTGGATTGAAATCTTGTATGGATTTTAGATTGTCAGATTTATATTTTCAAAGGTCATCATGTAAAAAGTAATCTGAGACGTGAATCAGGTAAAATGATGTAATGTTGCTTGTTGAATCATCATCATCATCATCAGCGTACGTAATAACACAAAGTATTAGAGAGATATTTGTAGTAATTTTTTATTCATTCCTTCTCTCTCGCTTCTTTTATTGAAACCAGTTGACCAGTTCATGATGTGATGTGGATGGATAATAGCAATATAGCAGCAGCAGCAGCAGCAGCAGCGCAGCAGTTATAGCCAGTACCAGTGTCGAAGAGAAAATAATCTCCTCATCCTTCTCTCTCTCCTCGTTAAAGGAACTGGGCAATGAAATGACAATAAAAACATTTTTTGTTTGTGAGTCGAACCCAATTTTTATAGTGCTTTTGACGCCTTGGGGGTGTCACGATTATTATTATTACAATAAAGGGGGAATGGAATAAAAAACCTTCAGAGAAAGAAAGAGAGAAAGAAAAAGAGAAAAGGCTTATACTTTATGCTACAGCTACAACTTACAATTTACAAAACTATTTTACGGATGAGAAGTTGGCTGTTATGTGAATGATTGCTTTTCTAATACGTCCGATTTTATTACAAATAACAACCAAAGCAAGTGAGTGGTGGTGTGGTTATTTACTTTATTGAAAGGAACAGAAAATGATTTGAGACTGCTGTGATTATTATTGTAGCTCATCTCTGTTTCTCGCTCTTTGAATGTTTGACCTGCTAAAAAATTTACATCGTGTTTATACCTGGAATCATAAAATCAAGTTTCATAATACAGAATTTAATATCATATCTAATTTTTTATTATGATTCTGTCTGATGATGATGATCACATAAAAATATTATTTGAAACAGAATCATTTATACTTTTGGCCTAACGTGCTTTAGTACTTGCTCATTTCTTGCGTTATTGCATTCTAAAAAAAGTTGACTGTGAGTTGATATAATTTTTTTTCTTTTTCGTTGTTTAGTGCAGATTTTGCTTGTAGCTTTGGCTCAAGTAGGAGGATATTATTGATTTTGAACGGGTTTGAATAATGTAACGCACACAGCTATGAGCTGTGGTGATGTGAACTGAACTTGATAAGGAGGTGAAGTCATTCATATTATGAGATGAGAGATTTTTTGATGAGGTGGGCAGTAGGCACAAAAGTAATTTTTTTGCAATATTGTATTATCGCCTTTGGAGAAACGTAATTTGTTGCAAGAAAAGAAAATTCATGGTTCTAGTTCAAAACTATAGAGGTACATAAATACATAATAAAAAATCAAATCCCTGCAAAAAAAAAAGTTTGAAAGGAGGTGGTGGTGTTTGGTGATGTAGTTACTAGTTAGGTATGTTTTTATCCTAATCAGCAAAACAACAACAACAGCAAAATACTTTAAAGAAGAACAAGAAGAAAAAAACTGAATTTAAAAAAGTTCATCATTTATTACGAGGCAATAGAAGTAACGCCATTCCCATTACATTTAGCTTAAAATATATTATTAAAATCGCATTACTATCAATCCATCATCATAATGACCAAACATCAAACTGTGAGAGAGGAGCGAACAAGTGAAGCACTGAAGAGCAACGAGCAACAAACATTTTTTTTTACATTAAATTGACTTTAACTTGAACACCCTCATTATTATTACAAACCTGAAAAAAATATGATTGGACTGAAAGAACAAATAACACGAGAAAAAAACGAATATTTCATTATAATTGCTATTTTTATTACTAAGCAAGTTGAAACAAATCACAACATTTCCACTTCTTCACTGCCCTGTCCACACACACACACACACAACGATTTTTTATGCCCTTTGGTGTTGGAAAAGGTCAAAATTGGATGATAGAAAAGACGCACTGGCATTGGATTGGTAAATGTTAACTCCCATTGACTTGACTCTTCATCATTAGCAAAATTAGGAAGAGAAGAGAAGTTTGCAAAGAAAGGATTTAACTTTAACTTTTTAAGCAGTTATTCACTCACTCACTCAAATCTACAAATGTAAATGTATGATGCTGATGTTTTACAGTCAGTCAGAGCTAAATAAGTATGTAAATTTTTAAAGGGTGTCTCTTACGATTAGTCTCCCATTGATTCGGTTTTACTACGGCTGTTTTATTCTCATAATAATTATCCCTTTTTTTACGGTTTCACAACATTGACAAAAGAGCTCATGCGGCTAACTTGATAACAAAGTTATTTTTCTAAAATCAATAATAGGCTTCACCCACCAAAACGACTTGAGCTTAACAACATCAGCAGCAGCAGCAACAACCGCTGCTTTTATGACACTCTTTAAGATTGCATTTCACCTTCATATAATATTTTTTAACTGCTGCTGAGGCCACCACAACTCCATTTAGGTGATCATCATCATCATCATCATCATCAGCTAGATTTTCTACTCCTATGTTTATGGTCGTATAGTTTATTGAGTCACCCAAAAAAAACTACGTACATTTTAAAACTTTATTTTTTTATTTTATTCTTCCCATTCCATTCCATCCATCCATCCATTCAGGATTTTTGTGTAGTCATTCCCACTTTGTTCATGTAAAGTTATGCTGGATATTATGTTGGGGTCAAGGAGAAAAAAAGAATTTTCATGCTTGAGCTGCTTCTCACAATAATGTTTCAAAATCAAAATTTCTACATGATAATGGCTGGTCGGTCAATTCAGTAAGTGATCAGATAAAAGTAGATAGATTTCAAAGGATCACACTCTTCATCATCATCATCGTCATAATTTAATCACCCATTTTGGAAGATTATTTTATAAGCTGAGCAGAGCTGAGTGCCTGAGCCGTATGATATTTTTACTTTTTATTTTTACACAGAACAAAAGACATTTTGCTCTTAAGGTAAAATATTGTAAATTGGTTTTTGCACAACAACCTAACAGCAGCAGCATCACATCAGCACAGATATAATATGATCATGATGACTACTGACGATGATGAGATGAACAAGTGTGAATGAAAGGTTGTATCATTGTATGAGTATGAAAATGAACTTTATGAAGGGATGTTGTTGATGTTGAGTAGTGAGAGTAAAGCCGAGCAAACGGACCATCGCGCTTGTAATAATAATGCAATGCAACATTCAACATCGCATCGTACTAATAGAGATAATGGAAAGATCCTTATTT
>JAHZNJ010001901.1:0-20689 GCA_027744475.1 Lepidocyrtus cf. sotoi NNG-2020 | reverse complement strand
TGGAAGCTGGACGTTGGAATATAAATGCGTACGATTTCAGTAAAATATCATTTTTGCCTTTGCACATAGAAATTTTGATAATAATATTCAATGCAACTCAAGACATTCGTCTCTGTTTATTTTCTAGATTTCGTGATTTAATATTACCAACTACACAGATGCAATAAACATTTCTACTTTTATTCATCTCGATCTCACCATCATCAGAGAAAACTCTTCTGGCTCTAAATTCGTAGTTAAGGTTTCGCCTTTCTTACACACCAACGTTTAACAACTTACTTCTGCCACCACCGCTGCCGCTGACTTAGTATTTACCGTTAAACAGCAATAATACAATGCTGTACGTACTCATATTACAGAGTTTCGTAATAATATCGGGTTGGAAACATGTAAATTCTAGGAAAGAGCGAAAGATGACAGGCACATCTCTACTTTTCTACTTGTCGTCCTTCCTTCTCTTTCTCACCCCACCGCGCTCAAAACTCCCAACAATATTTACTACTAAGCAGCTTAAAACTACTTTTGCCACGTTTAATTTTCTACTTTCATAATAATAAATACTACTACATCCGACTTTCCATCTAGTCGGCAGCAGCGTCATGTTTCAGCTTCAGCTAGCTGGATTAATTTAGATTGCATTCTGCTGTCTAGTAGCAGTGTAGTGTCAAAGTTCATGAAAGTTATTCTTTTAATAAAAAAAATGAAAGCCTCTTAGCAAGGAAGTGACACGGCAAGGCCATATTATCGTCATCATAACTTTTTGCTATCCTCCTCCTCCGTACTTACTTTTGGACTAAACCAAATACATGTATTTATGGCACATTTAAGAAGTTTGGATAAGACAGGTAAATAGATTGGGAGCGAGCGGAACAACAAGATTTAAATATTGTCATTGTTTGTCGAAGTTTTGCAATACATCAAACTCAAACAGATTCATCTTTCATACTCCATTCTTTCCTTCCGCAACCGCAACTGCTGTGGTGTGGCCTTGCCTTGTTTTTTCAGTGGCCCTCACTTCATTCTGCTAAATATATTCAAGGATACTATTATTTTGTTTAAATAAATAAAGTTAACTAACTTTAATTAAGTTTCGAAAATTATTCGAGAGATCTTTCAAACTACGTGCAATAACTTTGTTTAACCGAACTGCATTACGTTACGTAGTTTTGAGTTGCCTGATAGCCAATACATGAATGAGTGTCAAGAAAAAATTCCATTTCAAACAATTTTTGCATTGCAGAAAATTTCATCGGAAACCTAAAATTCTATAACCCTTTTAAACTGTAATTCCTTTGGCTTTGCCTTGCAAATATGGGGAAACTTAACGCAAATGTTTAGTTGGACAAATGTATGCATGCATATGGAAAGCTCAACAACGCAACGGAATATTGAGCAGAGATAAGGATAAGCTGTAACCTCAATTTTACAAAAAAATCAGGGACAAATGATAAAATCATGTCTCCTCCGAGGAAAATCGTTTTATTTTTTGCTAGGGTTGCTCCTCATGGCGAAAACATGCATACTTTTGAGACTTTTCTTCGCCCTCGAACTATAATTTCGTCTTGCCATTTTATTCCAAATTGAATAAAAATTCTATGATTCAACAATGCAATATAGAGGATTTTCATAATATTTACGAAGGAGTATTTTTAGAATTTGGAATTATTAAATGTAAAGTAGTCAGCATTCAAATTTTTCGGTAGAGTAAAAAATCCCTTTACATGAAAGTTGCAGACAGCAAATCAAGCAACTCTTGTGTCTGTCAGACAGATTCCCTAAACTCATGATGGATTTGTTTGCATTGTGTACACTTTCGAAGTTTAAAGTTGAGTTGAGAGTAAAACTTAATCTTCTCTAATGTAAGATTTGTCAAAATAAGTAAATATTTATGTTTGCTAACATGTTGACGAAGACGTTAACTAACTTTATGTCCTAAGTAAGTCGTTTTGTCATTCTAATTAGGTATGTTGTAAGCTTGTATGAGAAGAAATATAAGCAAAATAATTTACCTGATTCCGCCACGGAACGTATCGTTATTGAGGAGTCGTTCTCCATGGTACCAGCTTACGTGTTGGTTGCCTCCCATTCCTGGATCCACTTGGCCCACGATACAACGGAGCTCCAAAGTTGACCCTGTTTTGAAGATTTTATCCTTCAATGGCTTCTCTCCGTCGTCCACTATTTCTACCGTTGGAGCTAAAAAAAACAAAGAACAACATGCAGTTTTAAAATATTTTCTGTAAGAAAAATGTTGATAATTAACCGATCCGTAAAAAATCAGATTGTTCACCCCAGGTTTGGTTTTTTACATTTAATTTCTATCTTGACAAGCTTACATTAGAAATTTTACGTAAAATGCGTTTCATAAAAGTTATTTTGTGAGTAGCGTTGAAAAATTCACGCATTAGCAACAACACCTCACTCCACTATAAATTCTTTGGAAATTCTCAGGAGAAATCTCTTAACGAATCTCATCCGGCTTCTCTTTTCACGCCACTTGCTTTGCTCATGGTAAGAGAGTGAGTGAGTGAGTGAGCGAATAAAACTGCAAATTGAATTGAAAATATTTTTGTGCAGTGCAACTTTTTATTGGCATGTTACTGTTGTTGTTGCTGCTGTTGCTTAATCTCAATCAGACAAAACTTTTAAATTTATTCGAAAAACAAATCTGGGACATAAAAGCACAAGAAGAAGTACCATCACCACCACCACCCCACAAGTTTGTCTTTTCTTTTTCTTTACAAATGTTAGTTTGTTGTGTTGACAGTTTTTTGGGGGAAGGACCCAATACTGACTGCAAGCTTCTTGTAGATGTTGTTTTGCAGTCTCTAATCGTAAGAAGTACTCAACCAATGCAACACAGTAAAAAAAGTGTATCAGTTTCCTTAATTTTTCTACTTTGCTCTGATTTATTCATCCATATGAAACAATAACTTTTTCTATTTAGATAACTTTCCTTTTTACGTAACATTAGAGTTGTATAAGAGAAACAAACGATGATTTTGGAGAGGGTGTGTGTTGTGGCGAGGCACGGTATAGCATATATTTTTTTTATCGATAATAATGTCGACATAGAGAATTGCAAATTTTTTGTGTACTCTGTTCGAATGATAATATAAAAGAAAAGACAAGAAAAAGAGATAAAACATTATTATTATAGTAAACTGCGAGACGCAAATAAAAACTACAGCAAATCCTTCTTCCACGTCCGTCCGAGCACAGAACAAAAAGTAAAAAAAGAATAACAAAAATGGCAGAAATCGACTTCTTCTGTTAAAGGAAGAAGCAAACGACGATACAACGATATTACTCCTTTTTTTCTTCATTCCGTTAGCATCCAACTGCCAACAAAGTTTTTCGCTCCCTCGTTTTCTTCCTCATTGGCTTTCCTGTTCCACAATATATTCGTATTCTTAGAAAAAATAGTCTTCGTTCTTTTCCATGATTTTTTAAGTTTCTTTTCCTTTCGATCACTTACTTTTTTTATAATATGGTTTTATTCAATGGTGGTAGTAGTGGTACATCAGCTCTTCAAGTGTTGCAAGCAGTGGTACATAGCAATGCGATGCAACGAAAGTGGTGTAGTGTAAATGTAATGTGATTGGAAGTTTTTGAAAAAGAAGGAACAACAGAGTCTGAGAGAGAGAGAGAGAGAGAGAAAGAGAGAGGCGAGTTAGTTCGAATAAGTTTCCTTCCGATTTGAAATAAATCGTAAATAACTCTGAAAAATGCTTGTAATGCCATACTGCAATCTTAGCGTGTCACTTTCTCTCTCTTCTTTGAGTCTTTCTTTGAAGGAGGAAGACGAGACGAGAAGGGAAAGAAGAAGTAGAAAAGAAAGCAAGGCCTATCGGGATTTTTTTGTATATTTTTTTATTCAGTTGTGCAGCCTTCTTTCTTATCCAACAAAAAGTTGTTTCTCCTTCACTCACCGACGAGCAAACACTTGCTTACCCTAAAGAGCAGATAGGCATATCCGTAAACTCTTCTCTCAAGAAGCAGCAGAAGAAGAAGAGGAAGAAGACTAAAAATATCATGCGTTTGCTGCTGCTGGTCGGCGAATGTTTATTTTCTCCCAAAATCCTACTAGCCTTGTAACAAGAAGAAAAGAAGAAGACGAGGGGAACAACAACAACAGTAGTGGCACAGTATTAAAACTCCGTCAATCAGTTTATCTGTCAGGTTGGCTTGTCACCAACTCTTTATAGGATTCAACAACAACAACAACTACAACAACAACTACTACTGAACAACAGCAATTCATTGTCAGTTGTAAAGTAGTTTTAGATGGAATGAAACATGTTCCAAAATGTAATAGCGTTCTTGTCAATATTGTGAAGATGTCTTCAATTTTGTATTTGTATCGCATCGACACAGAGAATCATTCAAAGAAAAAGGTGCATGCCAGCCAAGCCATGTCAATATCATCACTATCATCATTCCCGTCGAAAAGAAAGGAAGGGTGGTGCATGATGCTCGATCTCGATTTTTCATCAAATGTTTGTTGCTCCTTTTTACTTTTCGGTTGTTGTTGTTGCGATGCTGCGGCTGCTTTTAAAAATTAATATAATCAAGAAAATGAGAAATGGCTTTAATATTGCCAAACCTATGAATTTGCCCAGTTGAACACTTTCTGTGACTTTTATGATGCCTTCTACTGATGATGTTATGTAGGTACTCAGTTTAATATTTGTAATATTTACTACATCTGCAAATCCATATCCGATCATCTCCATTCACATAATGTTTGGTCTTTTCCATTTCTCATCAGATCTGATCCTTTTTTGTCTCTTTTGTCGTAAATAGTAGTTGCAGAAATTGGGAAATCTGTACTTCTTGTTGAGCCACTTCCTGCCTCTCCCGCTTCTGCTTTTACTGACTTCAGCTTTTTGTTTCTCGTTCCAAAAATAATGAAAGCTTCATTCTAGTTTTTGGAACTAGGAAGTTCAGATGAATGCATTCGTTTTTAGCTCTATCCAACTTAATAAATGAGATTTGTTTTCATCCAACTTTATTATTGTATTTGCAGAAGTGACATCGCGTCGCATTCGCAAAGTATCCTTGTCGTCCCAGTCCAAATTTTTTACGACGACGACGACGACACACACACACACACAACCTTAACTTTTTCCACCTCCTATGATACAGAAAATCCTTACAACGGAGAAGGTAATTATGGCGGAATTCCGGAACAAAAATCAAGGATTGAGCTATAAATCCAAGCCATAAAAAACTAAGACGATAGAAAAAGAGAGCGAGAGCAAAAGATGAAATACTCTTTCATATTTATCCCTTCTTAATGAATAGGACTCCCATCAAAATCACAACAAAATTATCATTATTATCATCAACATTGCCCATCCCATGCCTTGGTATAATATTATAGGAAAGAGAGTGAAGAGGAATGAGTGAGTCAGCGAGTGAGTAAGCGAGGGGTCGGGAATATGAGTCTCCACTGATTAATATCAACTATCAACTTTCTCACATGTACTTCCGTCTCCTTCTTATTCTTTCTCCGCCACTTTTTTTTTCTTCTTATTTTCTCTCTATCCATCTACCTAGAGATAAACCTTGTCCAACAACCTATCACTAAAATATCCTTTATTATTAAGCAGCTTGTCTGTGTGAGTAAGGTAGGTTTAGTAGTGAGTGTTTGAAACATGGCCCAACCAAATCCTAGAATGTTCCTCTACGTTTAACCATGATCATGTTTCATGAGTGTGGAAAAGGCCATATACATTCATTCATATGTAGTAGTGAGATAAGTAGAAGACTAGTAGGAAAGGGTAGTAAATAAAACCCCTATTAAAAGTTTTTATTACTTTTCCAACTATAAATTGAGGGCTTGACGTTGTCTCAAGAAATATCTTTTGATACACACAGACACAGACACACACACAAACACACTTGTATGATATGTAAGGCGTAGCAGGAGTAGTCCAGTGGGCCGGGTCGTGTCAGCTTACTTGCTTTATGGAGCAAGGGATTCAGCAACGTCAGAGACAATATCAGAATCAGAATCATGATGATGATGAGTACTACGACGACTACGGCAACGACTATGAAGATATACATATGAAGTTGTTCTTCCTTTCACAGTTGTTCTTTTCTTGATATCAAAAGTAAAAGGGAGTAAACATCCAAGGAGAAAGAATAAGAAGGAGACGGAAGTACATGTGAGAAAGTTGATAGTTGATATTAATCAGTGGAGACTCATATTCCCGACCCCTCGCTTACTCACTCGCTGACTNAGAAAGAGAGAGAGAGAGAGAGAGAGAGAGAGAGAGAAAGACTATCCCTTCTACTTCTTCTTTCCTTCCCTTATGAAACGAGCAAAATAGTAGGAACAACCGAAGTTCAAAGTTATCTCATTATTTGTCTCTCTTGCTTTACTTACTACAATCTACATCATCGCAGTAGCAATGAGATATTTTCCTAGAGAATATATATAGAATACTTACTACATTTATCCACAGGTATGACGTAGTAGTACGCATTATTCTTCATTTCCAGATTTTAAAATCAACAGCAACTTTTAAATCCCAAAAATTACAATCTCTTTAAGCTTATTCGTTCACCTTTTGTTTCCTTGTAAAGTTACAATTCTGCACTGGGGCAATCTGCAACTCCAACAATAATACTATTCATTTCTTTATTTAGGTCATACAGCTTAACTAACTTTGTAAGGTAGTTAAGGTAGTTGTACTTCTTGTTGATAGAATCATAGAAGGGCAAAAGGTTCTGATGAAGTTCTTGGAACTGAACTGAAGCCAAAACAACATTCCATAAAACAATATTACTTGTATAAAAAATGATGATACTCCTCCATAACTAAACTAAACTACTATAACAAAGTTAAGATGCTAAATAGTGGATTACTTTTATTAGGATTTATCAGATAACTTTATTCGTGTTCTTTTACTTCACGTACAAAAGGCATTATAATAGTAGCAGTTACTTACCTAGCTTTTAAGGAATGGAAACTGAAACTAGTGTAGTAGTAAAAAGTATCTGCTAAAATTCATTCATATTACTAATTGACTTAACCCATTATTTTTTGCTGGGGAAGAGGGAGGTGGAGAAGGAGGTGTTATGAAGTTCAGAGTTTGTAGAAAGGGTGGTGTGTGTATGCCTTTGTCGTATACATCGTAACTTATAATCTCCCTTTTATAACATTTTTAGCAGATTATCCTTTTAAGTGGTAAAACAAGTTTTTTATATAAAAGTAAGACCAGTAGTAATAGTAGTTAGTACAAACGCAAAGACATCAGCATTTGTCCAAACACTCACTCAACCCATGAAAAGGTTTTGTTTGATCATATTATTTGATGACGATGGCAGTACATTTATAAAAACATTTTAGCTTCCCTCTGGATTTTTTCCCTTCTCCAGTAACGGTACGTTACTTACATAGTTTTTTACGTTTGTCGTACAGTGATTTGCAAGTATAAAAACTCTGTGCTAACATAACACGACTAAAAGTCACAAACTTGAACACAAGTTTCTCTGTGTACATAGTAGAGAGAACAAGCTACAGAGAGAGAGAGGGAGAAAGAGAGAAAGAAGAGAGCTCCCCGTCAAAACTTTCTACTTTATCAGACAGAATTTCCCTAATTGCTTCTTCATAATATGTGTACCATGCATGCCCCTCGAAAATGTAACGGCAGCAAAAGGGGTGATGTTAAGTTTAAGTTAACTATAGTACGAGAAAAAGTAAGACATATGTTATGATGATGATGATGACGTACAATGTGTCATGACATACCCTTTAGAAAACAAGTGAAAAAGTTTTTTTTCTCTCCCAGAAACTTCCTTCTCTTCTTCATACTTACAATATTTCTAAAACTATTTGTATTACTTCAATACTATTACTATAATACTTTCTCCTTAAGTCAGCGCCTTCTCTCTATTTCTCTCTTTTTCCTCAACTTTTCTTCGTTTGAGCTGCCTGCCTGCCACTGCTGCTGGTGCTGACTCAGCTGCAACCGTTTTCGCGGATTGAAGTGAACTTCTCTCTCAGGTTGTTTGTTACACGTCATGTCTTGAATAATAGTTGTAATAGTACAGTAAGTAACAGTAGGCTCTGTATTCCGTATCTTCAGAGTAGTAACTAATAATAATACATCCTCTTTTAAATTCAACCTTAGATTGCAATTCATTCTAGTACTTTTCACATTGCAAATACAACTACTACATACATGTCACATTATCCCCGGTGGTAGTAGCAAAAGCAAAGCAATACATATTCATCTCATCGCCGCCATCACCACCACTACTGCCGCCGCTGTTTTAATAAGAGTGCTGCTGCTGCTGAGCGACAGATGATCTCCACGCTTTTCTCTTCTCTTCCTAGTTCCAGCAACAGTCTTTACTTTCACCAACTTTTCTTCTCCCTGCTAGGGATGTTTGTTTGTCTTCAAAATGGCAGAACTGGAGTAGTAGTAGTAGTAAAGTTGAATAAGTTACACACTCACAGACTGTTTACACCGGCTGCCACGCATTGCCATCATTAAAATGCGTTACCGGTCCGTTACCTTCACCATTATAATATCTAAATCTCACGGCTAATTGACAGTTTCATTCAAACTTTTATGTTACACAAGACACGCTTTGACAAATCTGCTTTCCATAGAGCTTCAAATATTTACAACTGAATTTATCATAATAATAATATTGTAGTAGTTTGAAGAGTAGAGACTTGGTCTTGATTTTTAATTAATTTGACACTGAATAGCAACATCAGCTTATATTTGGAAGCTAAGTTAGGTTTGACTTTAAAATTGAAGCGGTTTTTACTAAATTTTACCAAACATGCATTTTCATCCATTTTCCAGTTTTATATCATTGACTTACATGATATACTCCGATTCCACAATTCTAAAGATTCCTTTAAATTGAATCATACTACTTTTTTGCACAGTAGCAGCTCGATTAATTTATAACCGGATCAAGCAACGAAATAGAAAAAAAAACAAAAAAGCATATAAGACGAAGGATATTTTGGAAGGAAGGAAGTAGTGTAAAAATGAATTTCTGTTGAATTTAGAGCAACCTCCATAGTAATTAGTTTTTATTTTAGAATTTCTATCACAAAAAGTAGATTACTACCTACATTTTCAATGTTGGCGGTGTTGTAGCAGTAACAGCAGCAGCAGCTACTTATAGTAGCTGTTTATAGTTGGGCTACATTACTCCCAATAGCTATAAAGAAGGCTGTTATTACTGCTGCTGGAAGAAGGAGTTGGAGAAGAACAGAAATAGCCATTTCTTCTCTAGTCAATTCTACTTAATCCAGGAAGCTTACAGTTTTAACTTGTTCCTTCGACCTTCCACATCGCAACGAAAAGACTTTGGAATTGGTAACATAATATCCACTTAAAAATATTATTCTTCTGTGATGATATAAAGGATGGCCCTGTGTAGTCAAGGAAATTACTCCATTATCTTCTTTGCTACTACCACCACCACCACAAAAAAACTGTGACCGCAGAGAAAAGAAAGGGTTTTACTTTTGAGAATCTTTTCATGTTAAAGGGCACACAAAGGGAGAGAGACTTTTTTTGTTTCTTGTTCGTCGTACAGCCTTTCGGTGAGTGTGCTTTACTTATAAGTTGTAGGAGTAAGTAACTTTTTGTTTTTGTCCCTGATCTACTTAACATTGCTCTCGTTTGGTTTTGTTTAAAAGAAAAACTTGCTAAAAGTCGGACAAATGTACTTACAACGTAAGTACAACAACGTACAATTTTGAAATAAGTTTCGAGTTACATCAATAGAAACCTCAGAGTGAATTATTAGAAAAAGAAGGGACTGCATGAAATGAAACGATTGAAGAAAAGGAAAATTAGGAGGAGCCATATTTAATGAAAGTTACTCTTTGAATTAATTAAATTGTCTTTCTACTGGTCTAAAACATTTTAGAATGGGATTAACAAAATTAAAGTATTACCAGGTACGGCTACATTACTATTGTTTTTGAAGAATAAAAAAAATAAAATGTTCGATAGAAAAGTTAAGGTTTTACTATAATACTTGCTGAAGAAAATAACATATAAGCGGTTTATGAAAAGAGAAGATGATGGATTGCAGCTTGCTTGGCTTGCTAGTTGTACTGACAATGAATGGAGTGAATATAGGATTGGATAAATATTTTCCCCGTAGATTGAGCACAATCTACAATATTTACCTACGTAAGACAATTTTCAAAACATTTTGTCACAAACAAAACATTGAATGAGTTTGTTTACAAAACGTTTACCTAATAGATAGGCATGCGCAACCGTGTCATTAGCAAAATACTTTAACATTTGAATAATTTCGTTCGATATTTACAGTTTTATGATTAATGATAATATACGACATGATCAGACCAGATAAATTTATGTAGGTAGATATTATTGCGGTGACTATGCCGCAAGAATTTTCAATGCTAAAAACACTACAAAACTCATTCAATATGAAGAATACTTTGTTTCAGCTGTGTACACATCTTACATTAGGGTAGCGCCAAGCTAAACATGGGAATCGGAGTAATACACAAATAAATTAAAATCCATTATTTTTCATCCTCATCATAAGTAACATTTAGAACGTTGCGTGTTATATTGCGTGCATCAATAATTCCAGAAAAAATGATTGGCATCAAAGAAAGAAAATAAAAAACCTAGGCACTTATTTCAAACCAAAAGGAACACATCTAACTACTACGAGCGTAGTCGAAGTTGCGTGTACTATAAAATACAGTGCATTAGAATAATCATTGCCATCACTCAGACTGTAAGCATTTCATCGCCTTCTATTTTTTAGGCTCACTCACACAACGGCATTCAAAAATATTTTGACATGACATGATTAATGAGCTCTCCCTTAAATAAGAGGAAGGAAAAGGATGCAGAAAAACGAGGAACCATCCAAGAAGAAAATATTATTAAAGAAGGAACGCGATAAAATATGAAGAAAAATTGAGACAGCAGATATAGGCATATTATTGTAGTAACGCATTAATGTAGTCCTTCATTCTGCTGTTACTGCTTACTGCTGCTAATCCACGTACTTTACAATGAGGAGAGATGAGATTCAAACAAGGATAAAAGGAATTCGGGGACGATTCACATCTTTGTTGTTGGTAAGCAAAGCAATCAGACTGATTGGTGGGACTCGGGAGTGAGATCCAAAAAAAATAACATCCATGTTGATTCAACTGAATGTTTCCGTTGATCATTTTCTTAACCAACCCCTTTTCCAAAAATATTCATACAAGACAATTTTTCCCAGAATTAAAAAACTAGAGATCATTAAGTAGGAATGACCTTTTTTAGAAAAAAAAAACTAATCAGTATGTTCACATCAGCATCAAAAATGTAGTATTTGGTTATATGCTTACATTCATCTAAATTTTTTATACAGATATCAGTTGGATTATTCAATGCCAAAAAGATAAAAAATGCTGCCAACATCATTGCCACTATATCCCATGATGTTCATCTCATCCTTGACAAACAAAGATTAGAATATAAAGCATTTTTTCTAAAAGGAGCATGAGATGAGAGAAAGAACACAAAGTATTTATTTTTTGCCGATTTTCCTCTTCAATGCTGCTGTCTTCTTTCTAGAGCTTAGTCAGCAGCATTGGTGGTGTAGTAGCGGATGAAAATATAAAAAGTATCTATATAATTGTATTGCACATTTCGTTTTCGGAAATACGATTATGATTATGGCGTTATTCATTTTTTTCTTTTTTCGTCTTCCCCGTTTTCCCTTCTTTCACTTTCTTTTCCCATCCTTTATTTATTCCAATCTCTTTACACTTTAGTGGAATATTTTTCATGACAGACGAACTTCTAGTAGAATAGAAAACAAATGAGACTACCGATATGCGCATAAAAATGAAAGATGGTTAGCGTGATATGATGTAAGGCTTGGACTATTTCATATAATAAAACACGAGTAAGGAAAGGCGGATGTCTTATAATACAAAAATGGTATGGTTTCAATTCAGAAGAAAAAAAAAACGCTGAGAAAGAGCCGTTACAGTAGTGCCGGTTATACAAAAATATCTATCAATAAAAAAATTTCTACGAGCTGGTCGCTTTTTAAAAACTGGTTCAATTGTCAGAGGTTAATGTAAAAAGAATTGGTTTTTCTCCTTTCAATTTGTGTATATCTTCATAATTCTTTACCAAAATCATACCAGTTTGCTATACCTATTGCCTTTCAATTCTTATAGATTTGCTTCTTATACCCACATCACTGATTACTTATTTTCTCTCTCTCTTTCTTCCCTGTTTGGCTTATTAAATTAATATTTCGGAGCTCCCTTACTATCGTATATTCTTTTGTAATAATTTTTGTTTGCATGCTTGTAAAGTTAGTTCCGTTTTTTGTTGGATTTTTTTTTGTCGTGAAAGTTTTTGCATGTTATGAGTTTTTACAAAACTTTCTCTGCTGTAGTCTAGACACAGCCTGGTAATGGGAGAAGTTATATAAATTAGAACGTATTTTGTTAAAATACTTGTTACAGTTACAACCGATGTTAAGGACCACTACTATTTCTTTCTGAACAAATGTCCTAAGAACGGGTTGGTCTAACCTTTACAATTTTTTGTATCGAGTTTACTAAAACGTAATTCATGTTTTTAATTTGTTACATTCCAGGAAGTGGTTTCGAAAAAAGCTTTTTTTTTAGCTTTTTTATAACAAAAAACAGTCTGTATAAAATGTTGGCTTTGGGCTTTCAACAACCTTGAAATATAAAAGGGAAATATGTCTAGAACAAAGTCACGTTGTAACTTATTAAACCTCTATTTTTTAATTTGCCAATTATTTATTAAAGTAAGATGTGTTTTCAACTAGACCTTTTACTTTTAATTAGTGGTTTTGGTTACGTTGAAGTTTTTTTAAATTATAAGGAAGAAACGCTAACACGGTTCTTACCTGAAGAACTTAATTTGCAGCCAAAGAGTAACGGGGCTTTGATATTTCAACACAATTAAACCCCTCCCATTTCAAATAAAATTTCACCAAGCAATGTTTTCATTATCGGACAAATCCCAAAACTTGAAAATCCACAAAGTTTATCATTCTTCGTAAATAGCTAAGCTGATAGTAAATTCATATCCATCATAGATTTTGACGAAACATCATTAAACATTTACAAACTTCTGAAAAAATGTTGAGCCATACGTATAATATTGGAAAGCATTGTAAGCTTGCTTCGAGTGATGGGATTATTCTAGATTCATGTGAATTGCCTGATTTCGTTTAAAAATGGAGGCTCAAATTCCATTCGGATTGGAGTTTTCTTTTTGTTATATTCTTTTCATCCACCAAACTGAAAAGTGCGTCAGTCAATAATAATGTACATATTACGTAAGAAAGTGCGCAATGTTCAAACAAACAATGTAATAATAATGTATGCCCATGTGAAATTTTTTTCGACAGATTTTTTCGTTGTTCTCTTTTGCCCATCTGGGGATGATGATGAAATAAACTGTGACAGAATACCGGGAACTAATACATAAACATGGGACTGAGAATTGACAACTTGGCATTGTCCAAATCAAATAAAAGTTAGTGATATTATTTTTTTCTAGTTTTTTTCAGTTGTTGTGTCCGCCACAATAACAATAATAATAGAAACTTACTGATTGTCCTTTACAACAAATACTTTCGTAGTCTGCTCCTGTTCCTCATAAAGATAAAATATATTATTATTATTATTAATATTACTACCAGGCCGGCCGCGGCCTTGTATTGAGTTATTTGTTGTTGTTGTTGTTGCTAGTGCTGTATAAAAGATTACTTTTTTTTTTAAATCCAGAGGATTTCTTTCTCTTTCTTTTCATTATGGCCGAAAGAATGTCGTGACAATCATACAAAAATATATATCGTCATCATCATCGTCGTCACAGAGAGAAAAACGTGGCTGTCGCGGGTGATTATTTCCACGAAATTTGTATCATGGTTGACAAGCTGTCATAGGAGAAGCCCTGTCCAATTGATGTTATAAAATAAATCTGTGTGTGTGTAAAGAGCGTGGTTGTAGATTTGTTTAAGCTTTGTGTAGTAATAATAGTATTTTCTGTATACCTTAATAATAATATGGTCAATGCAACAAGGTTTGCTTTTGCTTGTTTTTGTCTTTTCTCTTTCTTTTCCGCTGATAATTTGTTTTGGTGGACTTTTCTCCCTGAAATTTCTCTTTCTCTGCAGAAAAAAAACATTTGTATGGAGAAAAGGGGATCTGCTGCTGCTGCTGTTGTCGATTATGCTGCTGATAATAATACCAACTGTAAACTCCTCGTGTGACAACAAACCCCGCGTTACTCTTAGACAACTTACTACCCCCACTACTGTTTTTTTTGCTCTTCTCTTCTCACTGGTTGAGCTAACTTGTTTGTTGCTCTAAAATAGTTCTGATTTTCCTTTTTCGCATTTCCTTCTTCTGCTACTTTCTTCAACTGTCTACTTCCAACAAATTTGTTTTTTCTCTTTCTTCCCTCCGTTTGCTCATTTCTTTAAGAAAAGGCACATTGAGAATAATGGCTACTGCTGAAGAAAGGACAAACCCATTGTTTCTCTAATTTCATCATCATTCTCCCTTCCTTCCCCCTACTCTGTCATTATTTTTCTCTTTTTTCTACACACAGAGAGAGAATCATCTTCTTCCTTTAGAATAGCTATCAAAAGGAAAATACGCCAAAATGAGAAAGGCAAATGATGCTCATATCTCATTGGTGGCATCATCATCATCATCATCACCACCACCACCACCATCATTGTACTCATTATCAAAGAGCTAGATCTCTTCGTATATTTGCTTTTCTCCGGTGGATCTTTTTCCTTTTTCACTTCTTCGACATAATAAGTATGAAATACCCTTTTCTTCGACTGGAAAAATATATTTTATTTTACTTCTTCAACAATTCTATTAAATAGGATGAAATAAGAGAGAAATAGAGTGGGAGGATATCAATGAGCGGCGAAGACGTCATCTCAATCGATTCAAGTACTTAGGTACGTATAATAATAGATTTGCCATCCTTTATGTCTCTTGTCTTTTCTTTTATTCTCTTTTTACCGAAGAAGAAGAAGGAAAATAAGAATAAGAATGAATTCGCAATACTTGAAGAAGAATCCAATTAAAAGACTTTAATTTCCACAAAGTAAACATTGCTCTTTTCTCTTTTACACATTAAATCTGCTTTAGCTGCTCATTCTTTTATTGCTATTTTATTGCAAATAATTAAGTCGCTTTTGTTCAATTCTTTTCTTGGTAGTTAGCTTGAAATTGCGTTTCTTTCTTGATAACAAAATTCTTATTGTATCCTTTCATTCGTAATTTACTCGTACATGTAGTCCATAGCATAGAGAGCAACGAATCAAATGTGTCTAGCTAGAGTCCATGTTATGAGCCTAGATCTGTTTAAATATTTCTTAAGATTAAGAGCTTTCAAGTAAATACTTATCTCTATTGTTATTATTTCTCTTTGTAAAATGTGAATTATTGTCAATAACATCCTGTTTGTTTGTTAGGTAAGTAAACATAATACGAATGTAAGTGTAAATTAAACTAGAAAGGTAAATAAATGATTTAATTCTAAGGAATAGCTAGAAAATATTACGTTTTTTGAAACTTTATTGTTCAGTCAGTTGTGTTCCTTAAATGTTTGCTTAAGAATGATTACAACAGCAATTGTAAATATAATATTTATTATTATGAGGATTTGTGTTTTAAATTGAAAATAAGAAACGGTTTAGTTTATTTTAATCTTCGTAATAAGAAATATTTTGCTCGCATACACCGTGTCATGTTACTAATTTCACTTTGATAAAAACAGTCTTTAAAAAAGATGCATTTTGACGATAGAACATATTTTTTAATCGATTTCGTAGTCAACATTCAGAAAAAGAATCTTTTTTAGGAAAACAATTCCAGGAAGTAATATTAAAAGTAGAAATCCAAGAAGTTTCCCACTAAACTTCCAAACACCCTTTTCAAGATCAAGAGGAAAACTAGAACCAAGCATGCAGCCAGTCGAAAAAATCATTGAACAATACATACACATAAAAACAAAATGCCGGAAGAAGGAGAAGAAAAGCAATTTTTTGAAGATTTTTCTGTTACTTCCTTGTCGTTTTTATGGTTGTATCGTATCAGTCAAAGAAAAAAGTATAATACTTAATATCGATGCTGCTGCTGCTCCTGCAGTTGTTGCTGCTGCTTCTGCTTCAGCTGGACTGAAGAAAAAGGGGATTAAAAAACTTGAATACTTTTCACTGACTCCCTCCTGACAGCAATCTTCTTGAATGGAAGTGAAGCAATGAATGCATAGTAGCAGCAGTGGAATTTCTCCACTCTTCTTGGTTATTTAAAACTCTGAAAAAGCAGGAGACGACGAAAGTGAAGCTGTGTATGCCAGTGGCAGTTAAGTTAAGTTAAGAAGCATCCAAAGTTTAAAACTGGATGGAGGTTCACTCACTCATTCACTCACGCCTCTCATTCTGTCGCGCTCTCTCTCTATTTTTTTTCTACGCCACTTGATATCTTCCCTGGGACTACTACAATCCTTTCCATCGAAAGCACCCTTTTTATATCTAACTTTATTTTCATGTTAATAATAATCATTAGAAGAAGAAGCGCGTGAATTAAAATAATTTACTTTTATTTTCTCATGAATATAATGAGAAAGTACATCCTACATAATTTAAAAAAGTATAGATAGTGGATTATTATTGCAGTAGTAATAGAAGTAGCAGCACAGAAACGAAGAAAGGGTTACCAACTACCACCCAAACAGAACACATTTTTAAAACAAAACAAGAAGTTTTAAAAGTGCATCCAATTTTTCCATCTCTCAAGAAGAAGAAGAAGAAAGTTGTATGCTATGCTAGATGAAAGTTGGCTGTTATGTATTTTCTTTCTCTCTTTCTCTCTCTCTCTCTCTCTTCCGACAATGAAATCAACTTAAAGTTGCTGTTGTTGTTGCTGCTATTGCAATGCTAACAACATCATTGCATTGAGAAAAGGAGAAAAGAAGAAAAAACTTGAATACAAACTCAATTACTTATATACTTTACTCACTTGTTGTTGATTGCGTATAATCCCAAAAGCTTCGAGTTTAGGGATGAGAAGATGAGACGAGAAGGAGAAGGAAATGGGAAGAAAATCGCTGCGTTGTTGTTTTAAAGTAAAGAATATGTACCTTCCACTTCTACATACTATTATAAATTCTGACCCTAATGGTGATACATCCGGAGGACTTTTCCCGTCTTCTTCTTCTTCTACTACTTTGTCTGTATTCTTGTGTTATGTTCCCTTCTTTTTCCTTAAAATAATACATTTACTTTACTTAAAGAGAAGAGAGCGGATAAAATACTACAACGACAACGACAGCAGCAGCGGCAGCGTAGTAATGTAATGTTTTGCATAGCGCAGTAAAGCTCATAAGAATTTACAAGTTGATCTTACACTTTACATATATTGCTTTTAGCTTCATTTCACTTACTTAGCGAAAACAGTCGTTTTTAAAGAATAAAATGAGCGTTGAGCTTAAGCTACAACAGCTATAGCAGCAGCAGCAATGCGACAGATTTTTTCAAGGCACAACAGCGACACAAAAGCTGTAATATGGATGAACGGGCGGGAGACACTTTTGGTATTCCTTCAGCAACAGCATCAACAGCACTGCAAAATTTTCTTCAAGGAAGTCGCCGAGAAGAAGACAAAAGATGGAAAGTGTAAGCAAGTAAGGAAGTAAGTAAATGGTGGGAGCTTGTTTTATTTTATTATTGCTTTATGCTTACATGAATGGAGAGAGACGATATTACTATTATTATGTTACGTACGTACGTAGTGATTGTTGTCCTTTAAAGTTCTCCTCTCCAGTAAACAACAACAGCAGCGGAGGAGCGTAGCGTAGTAAAAGGGAAAAAAAGAGTTGACCTAAAAGTTATATATTTTTTCATTTATTTTATAAGCAAGTCGTACTATTTTTTAAGCCTTATTTTTTTCAAAAACAAAAAACAAGATGAAAGTGAAAGCAGAAGCTTCGAATCTTCGTATTCTTATACGCAGATACGTAAAACATCTTGGGTTCCATATCGCTCTTGTCTTGTGAGAAGACGAAGAAGAAGAAAAAAAGAGGAACAACAACAACAATAATATTATTACCGCTTTTATCATCCCGTAACCAATGAATGAATATAGTGCACAGGCGTGTGTGATGTGAAAGGGGAAAGTTGTTCCTGTTCCATGTACTCGCTTTCTCTCAAGGGGCTAGATTAAATTTCTATTTTGTGTGCATTGAGAGGAACAAAAGTGTTCTGCTGTTCTGTTATTCTCGGAGTATAGTATGTTCACAGCGGTAGAAGAATTCATTTAGTATTATCATATTCTAATATAATTGTAAACTACTATTGCTCTCTCTGTGTGTTGTTTTGTAGTGATTTCCACAAAATAACGTTTTCGATGCTCTCTCGGCCATGAAATAATGTATTATGATGATGACAGGAACGACAAACAGATAGCGAGTGAGCGAGCGAGCGAGAAAACGCCGGCTTATTTCTCTCTTGTAAGAACAGCGCAAACGAATATAAATTTTAATATCGTTTATAACATAACACAATGAAACAACAATAATAATGCATAATAAGGTTCTTTGCTCAAGGGATTGGATTGAATTGGATGTCAAAAGTTCAAACAAGTTTAAGTTAAGAAAATAAACAGATCGTTTGTTCTCGATCAATAACATAACCTTTATTGTTTTCCAGTACAGTTCTTGAGAGTTCCTTTTGTTCGGTACTTACACAACATTTGATACGATATGATACGCATTAAGCATGTTGTAGCATAATATGGTAAACATGCAACTAATCGGGACCTTGATTTTGATTTTGAGAAATAATTTTATTAGAAAAGAGAAAACGATTGAAGCGTAAAAAGAGAGAGAGGGAGAAAACATTTGAACATTAAACAATTGAAAATAATGAAAAGACTGGATAAACATAATAAATATAAGTTATGTAATGCATTATGTATTATGTGGATAAGTAAAATAAATTTGATTACAATATATTACAAAGCGTATGCAAACATATTGTTATGAAAATACATGAAAGTTTGATGTTAAGAAAATTTTCTTAAATTGCTAAAAAAATTCTTATCAAATTTGTTTGAAAATATGGTGAAAGCAGAAACAAATTATTATGGTACGGTATTTAATGCAACCTTTAGCTGATGAATACTACTTGGCAAGAATAAAGAATAAAACTAAATTACATTCTGCAAAGTCGTTGCGTGTGTCTTTTACAGAAACTCAGATTACGGTATGTTTTCTTTACGCACAGAGAAGACAAATGAGAAGATCACAATAGTAGTCGAAGGAGAAGAAGAAGAAAGAGAAAGTAAAGAGAAGAAGAAATGCTTACTTTAATCTGTCAAATCAGATGTGAATGAACTTGCACATTTTGTGAAGTAGAGAGGATTTACAAGATCTCAAATTTTCAAGTCCTAGACCATCTACATACATATATACGATAGAGCCATAATTCCCATACATGATAATTTTTGTTACATCTTACGGAAGTGGAAAAATAACTTTCATATAATAAAATAAAATACACGATATAACTACAATGTTTTGCTATTTCTACTACTGCTACTTGAAATTATGCAAAACTGACACACGAGTAAAGTACTAAGTTTTCTCCAAAAAAGGAGACGTGTTGATATTTCCGATCTCTTTTTATATATGAGAGAGAGAGAGGACTGTGACTGGGTTTTTGTAAAGTGAGTTAGGCAGGCTTTCTCTCTCTACTGCCGCCGCCGCATTTTGCTCCTTTTGTCAAATAGATATCTTCTTCTTCTTAAGTTAAGCAGCAGCAGTAGTAGTAGCAGTAGTAGGCTTCTTTTTAACACATTTAGAATTAGATGAGAAAACTTGTTGTTTCAGAATAATTTATGACTAGTGAAAAAAGTGTCAGAAAGAATTATGAGTTTCGTCATCGAATTTCTTCCACATTGCTTTTTAAAATGCCTTGGTTTATCGTAATGTTATGTAATAGTATATAGATATGCATACAGTTAACATCTTCTTTGTTAAATGGTACCTAACTATGCAAAAGCTTAATATAATAAGCTATACGCTCTTGGTTCTTTCTTCTTTCCAACACTTTCTTTCTTTATTTCATTTCTCTTCTTTTTCGTAAAATTGTTTCACTTTCCCTCTCCTTCTCTGCATATAGTAAAGTTGGCTTTACTTAAGCTGATGGTGGTGGTGGGCGCCCACAAAATGCGAAAATGAAAAAGTGGAATTAAGCCATACGCACGCAGCACTTCCCCTTCCGCAATGGAGGGAAAGACGAAGAAGTATCATCTAGAAATCCACTTCCACGTCTCCATGCTCACGACGAGCATCAAAAAGAGATCTTTAAAATATATGATAAATGGTGTTTGGAAATGAAAATATTCTTCATTCGAATAGAGGGGAAATGTTAAAAGTATTATACTAATAAACGATTGAAAAGCGACCGGTGTAAATACTAGCTTGAACCAAACGATTTTTCTTGACAAAAGCAACGATAACGTTTTGCTCAACAACAACAACCATACGACCCAGAATACGCAATACGGGACAAATGCAACGGGCGAGATTTGCAATAAAGGTAAAATGAAAAGTTGGAGATATTTAAT
>JAHZNJ010001900.1:0-31081 GCA_027744475.1 Lepidocyrtus cf. sotoi NNG-2020 | reverse complement strand
CAAGCATCTCCGGAAACGATACAAATGTAAACTCTGCGATACTCCGACAAAGCTCGTCACATCATTAGGTCGTTTTAAGGGTCACGCAAAAATGGCTCATGGAGTGGACGGTTCCTCTGTCCGGAGGAACGAACATTATTTCATAAAACTAATTCATGAAACGGAAGTAAAATCAGCAGCCGAAAAGGAAAAGAATAAAAAGAAGAAAGTGCCGAAGTCCAAGCATGGAATTTATAATTCGGAAACGAAGAAATGGAAATGCAAATGGCATCTGCTAACTCGCTACAGTTTAAGAAAGCATGAAAGAAGGGGAAGATGCAAAGCAAAGACATTGGCGTGAAGGTACCCCCTCCAATCATCGAAGCAGTCGGATGTATCAGAAATTCTCTTAAAAATTTAAAATTTTACTTTTTCCAATCATGTACCTACTCTTGCCTTTGATTGTATATTTTAATTGAAGCGAAGCCAATAAATTAAAATCTGGATACAATACTCAATATTTTTGTGCTGGATTAGATTTAATTTATGATTTTGTTGTATTCGTGACAGAATAGACAAAGCGTTGAAGAATGGATTGGGGAAATTTAAAATTTAAACCTCCTGTACGATATCATACTCCAAGTCCCTTAAGGATCGGAAGAATAAAGCGATCTCTGAAAATGTTGGCCTTTCCTCAGGATCTTGATTCCAGCAGGCCATCATTTTCTCATAGCTAAAAGTAATAAAAAGTCCACTAAACTGTTTTAGCTGTACAAAAAAAACAAGTGAAAAGTAGAAAAGATTTCTGTGGTTTGCTTTCTGGTTACTTACATTGCTGGGGTGGCTTTTGCAGGAGAGGTGAGCCTCAGCCCATTTTCCAGCTCATCTACAAAATTAATGGTCCATGAAAGACCGGGGTATGGAACTCCGCCTGATTTACATAGGTCAGATGAAACAATTAAAAATGACTATGGAATGAAGTGAAACTTCAATTGCAAAAGAAATTTAAGTTTTTTACCTAGAGAGTAAATTTCCCAAATGGTTACTCCATAACTCCAGACATCCGACTGAGTTGTGAATTCCATTCGCTTAAGAGACTCTAAGGCCATCCACCGCCAGGGAAGTGGCTCTTGACTTTTCTTAACGTATTTCTGATACTCGTACAGTTTTCTGGAGAGGCCAAAGTCTCCAATTTTGCAACTCAAGTTTGAATCCAGAAGCACATTTCTTGCGGACAAATCGCCATGGATTATCTTAAAATTTTGGATAGATTATGGATTAAAAGGAGTCAAACTTTTTAAGAAACATTTTTTTAAATAAATGCGGTTACCTGCCTTTTTCTCTCCAAGGTACTCCATCCCCAAACTTATTTCATAAGAAAAGCGTTTCAACTGAAGAAACAGAATTTCAGCGATGCTCCCATCGACTTCACCTTCCTCTGCATTTTTGTTTACGATATTGTCGGGGGTTAACATGGGCTCATTGTTTAGGTTCCTTAAGTAACTGATTAGTGCTCCATTCTCACACATTTCCGTTGCGATGTAGACTTTACCTTTCCCAATCTCTTTAATGTGAGCACCAATGAATTGGATAACATTTGGGTGATTTCCAACATAGCAGAGGACCTTCAATTCCGAAAGCATGCTCTTGAATGTTTCTTTTGTGCAGCCCGGAAGTGGCATTTTTACTGCAACGGATTTCGTGTCGTTTTCACCATCGCTTATTTGTAACTTAGCGCTGTGCACAACGCCGAAGTTTCCTTGTCCCAAAATATTTACTGTACTCAGAAAAAGAAAAGTAACAAAACGGTTAATTAGAAAGAACATAAATTAACAAGTTGAACAAATAGCTGGGCCAAACGAAAATGAGCAACGATTCGAATAGTAAATGTGTGAAGATGAGTTATACATTGATCAAGAGGACTAGTTTAACAGCTCATTTAGTTTGTATATTTTAGGTGTGTAATATGGACCAGCAGTTTGCACTATGCCGATTGATGCTGGATTGCTGGAAAAGAATTCCATGCAAGTACAGTGTGATTACCAATAGTAGTACATTTAACTGTACCGTACCATCCCCTATACTATGCAACGTATTTAAAAACGCTTTTTGGGCATTAAATTAGGTAAAACTTTGTAAACTAGGATGCAAATTAGTTAAAATTATGCAAGTTAGTAGAAATTATGCAAATTAGTAAAAATTATGCAAGTTAGTTGAAATTATACAAATTAGTTGAAATTATGCAAATTAGTTGAAATTATGCAAATTAGTTGAAATTATGCAAATTAGTAGAAATTATGCAAATTAGTAGAAATTATGCAAATTAGTTGAAATTATGCAAATTAGTTGAAATTATGCAAATTAGTAGAAATTATGCAAATTAGTATAAATTATACAAATTAGTAGAAAATATTGCAAATTAGTTGAAATTTTGCAAATTATCAAATTAGTTGAAATTATGCAAATTAGTTTGAATTATACAAAGTAGGCGAGACATAGCAAATAATATATAAAGTAGCTGCTGCTGAAACGAGCGTATTCGAAATAACCGTTGTCAATTTGCAAATCGCCCTTAAAGTGGGTTTTTGAAATTGTAACGGTCGTTTGTACCGTTTTAAATTGTTGGATTTAAAAATTGACCGCACCATTAGAATCGTGGCATTTGAAACCCTATTAGTCCTTATTTAGTTCATTTACAAGCACACTGCCCTATTGCTGGCATTGCTTTGCCTATCCCATTCACTTTTTGTATTGTGCACAGCTTAACAGACAGACAAACAGACAAACAGACAAACAGACAAACAGACAAACAAACAAACAGACTAAGCAACGGGTAATAACAATAGTCCATTAGACATGGACTAATAATCTAGGTACAATACAAAATAGTAGAATACCAAGTCGTGAAGAAGGAGAACACAACCAAAAGCAAAAAGGCTTAATGCAGTTTTGTAGTTCCAGCAGCAGTGTTTATATTCATTCTCTTATCTTAACCCATAATATATATGATTATACATAATAATATGTAAAAGTAAGAACTTGAACTTGCTTTGCTGATGAAATAATAATGTTGCTTCTAGAGAAAAACTAAGGAAAAAGGAACGGTTCTGAGAAACTCCTAAACCATGCGATGTGATGCATGCTCAAAATCCATTCAATTTCAGATTCTGAAAGGAATGGAATAGTGAAAATGTGTGCACGCGTTTCTCTTCTCTCTTCCTGTCTTGTTTGCTTTTTTCCCACATCAATGTTTATGCATGCGTTCGTTGCGTAGTAGAATGGAGAAAGCATATGAAAATGAAACTTTAACAGCTTGGCAGGAACAGGAACCAGAAAGGAATTTACTGATTTTGTTATATTATATAAGAAAGCACTTTATCATCATTATGTCGTAGTATGCGTATACCTTTTTTGAGAAAAATACGCAGAAACAACCACCAGAAGAAACGTATAGGTAATAATAATGGTTGGTTTCCCACCATTTCTTTCGATTTTCTTGAAGTTTCTTTCAAAAACAACGCAGTTCCATTTGTTGTTATATGACATTGCCATAAGTACAAGCTTACCACGCAGCAGTTTTGGAGAGCTTTTAAAAAGGAGCGCGAGCGAGCGTGTGCCGTTTCTGTGCAGCTAAAAGCCTAGATAAATGTTTTAGGCCAGAAAATGCACGGAAGTCAGAATACGACTCTTTGATGAAGCTATGATGTATCCACCTACACAAATTCGTTTCTGTTGTAAAATTTCTTTCTTTGCATTATTAACTTTCTATGTTTCGTTTCTATCTTACATTAAATCCTAATTCCAAATTTTGCATTGAAAACTGTAGATATATACAAGTATCCCTGTTATCGTTTTGCCCCAAATCGTTAATATAAGCATCAATATTAACTATCTATGAGCCAATTAGAGGTATACCACACGAAAAAACGAAAAAAGACTCGCTTTTCGTTATTTTAACCTTCAACACTCGCCAGCCAGCTTAGCTATACGTTTTTGTTTTTGTAAATGAGAAGATATAGAGGTTTATTTTAAACAATAAAACCAAAGAAAGAGAGAAAAGGGTATTCATTTATTGTTTTTGCATGTTTGGCCTGTGGTTTACCTCTGAAGGATTTTAGCTCATACTCAAAACGAGTTGTTTTTGGCCTCCTATTACACAAGAGAAGTATACGTATCTCTTACTTTCATTAAACTTGGAACATTGCTGCTGCGTTTCTGTTTCCCACAATACGCACTACACTCTGTTTTAAGATTTAAGAAGGTACTTTGTTATTGGAATTCCTCCTTTTTATGTCCCCTTTTGCTTTCTGACTTGACTTCAATCATGTCAAGCCTTGTGTCACGAAAGAAATCCTCCTTTTGTCAACAATATTCATTCTTTACCACCAGCAACCAACGCCATTTTTGCAATAATAAAACGAAAAGAAAGAGACTGAAAAAGACCGTGATAGGAATGCTGTTACAGTCATCAGCCGCATCATGAGCAGTGCTGATCTTATAAAACGGATCAACTACGAGAATAAGACAAGAAGGGAAATGTACACGAAATGGGATTTTTCCTGTCAAGTCCACACAAAGATAAGCAAAAAGCTGTTGGAGAAGTGATCGCAATCTCACGTCCTCTCGACAGTAGCAGTAGCAGCGTAACCAAAGATAGCTGTGAATACCGATGTCGTGTACAGACATAATTTTATTACCAAACTTGCCAATTTGTTTTGTTTGTAACAATAACTTTTCACAACGAAAATATGTATGCTTACATAAACGCGGAGTTTGTTTGATGAACAAAAGCAAAGATCAGTTGAAAATTTTGTTAAAACATGTAAACCAAAAATTAACACGTTGATGAATCATTTTACTTCGATCTTTAGCCGTCTATAATTCTAGATGAAATGGTTTCGCTTGCTTTTTTCATCGATTCTTTCTAAACTTAAACTTGAAGACAGTTTTGCGCTGACGCAGGTAAAGTTTAAAAATTGTAAACAAGCGTTTGGAACTTTGTACTTTGTGGAATATTTATTTTTCACCATGCAGTAAATAAACATTAAACAATGCTTAGAGGAACGAACGGAAAGAAGAACTACTAAAAGTATACCTATTTCCGGCTGGCTTGTACTAGTGCATCCCTAAATTATTCAACTGTTTTTTTGTGAATAAATTTCTTTTGTCGCTTTTCACACTGTTTTGTTATTTTAAATTTCGATTTTCATAAACATGCTGTAAAATAAAGCTTTTTCGTGTCTTTTTTCTTTTCTTTTTACAAAATGTTTGTGATAGGAAGAATGAAGTGAATATCAGTGTCAATCCGTCACTTTTAAAAATTAATTGAACAGATTTTACAGTAATGAAGATAGATCGACAAACGGAAACAAGGATTTTCACACTTATTTTACGTATTAGTCAGCTTTGACTGACTCAACAAGTAAAACCCTTACCAAGCAAAGCACAAAAGCTAATAAAATTTTAAAACGATCACTTTGTAAATCCATTTCATACCGTTTCTGCATTAAATTCTACAAGAAAAAAAACTTTCAGAACAAGCCGCGCGTACGATTTGTAACCCATTGTCCCAAATATTTGTCATCTAATGGAACTGTTTTGCATTGATTAGAATGGAAAATGAGGAAACAGACGTGTTTCAACAGAATACTGTATATTTTTTATGAATCATCCTCATCATCATCGTGGACGGCTACTGATCTAGTTTAAGTTTAATAATGTTACGCTTTGTTTGCATCTGTGAATTTCTGAAAATGAGAACGAAGTGGATGTAAAGCGTTCAACCAGAGAGACTGACTTCGTTTATTCAATTGAGTTTGATACGCTCATAAAATATCCTGACTGATTATTAAAGCTACACATTACACATACAATTATATTGTATAAGTACAATAAATAGAGAAGTTCTTACATTTTCGAATAATGAAACTAAAAATGGGAATCATCCGAGAATTGGCAATAAAAAGATTTCCAAGAAGGGAATACTTCATACCAAATTAGTACACTCACTCGGATTTTATTACCTTTATAGTATAGAGACAAAGCATCCGGAAAAGTATCCTATCATATTATTATAAAGTACAATAGTAGATATTGTTCTGAAAATATACTTTTATTTCACCGTCTATTGGAATCTGGTGAAATATAGTAAGGTTTTTTAAGTTAAAAAATAAAAGGGTAAATATTTCAATAGTGTGTGCGCTGCTACCGAGCTAATGTATACCTATGTGAATATATATCAGTAGTTCATGACTGCAAATAAGAAGAACCTTTTGTTTTGTTGATGAATAGCTGTACTTGAGAATTTGAGATAAAGAACAAAAAAGAGTGAAGCTCTGTCTATGTCTGTGAATTTAAGCTGGTGCTGCTACTTGTGCTGCTGCTCCTTTTCATTTTCATTTATTACAAATTCTGTAGAATTAGAGTGTGAGTTGAGAGTTGTAGTATAATATGAGCAACTTTTTCATTTTCTTTTAATATTTCCTCTTCTCCTTTCCAAAATTCACTCCATACCATCGTTACTGGTGGAAAACATCGTTAAATCAAGTCACCCATATTCAAAAAACAAACATCCGAAAATATTTGAGCTCACCTCTTACACACAGCTACAGCCTCTTCTCTCTGCTTTTTCGTAAATGAGGAAAAAAGAAGGAGAAGAACAAAGGGAAAGGGGATGAAGTAGCTGCTCAAGTGAAGTCACCCATCCGAATTCGTACGAGTGGTCGGGAGCTCTTCTGCCATCATCATGCCATGCGATTGCTGCTTGCTCCTGTTCTAGAGCAAAGCAAGCTAGCAAAAAAGCGTATAGCAAAAAATAAAATCCAGCAGCAGCAGCGAAATAAGAGCCATAGTCAGAGCCAAGCCAACCCGTTTAAAACCAGATTTGGGGAAAGGAAAAAAGAACGAATGTTCATCGGGCTTTTCTGCAACAAGCATAGCTTTTCCTCAGTTTTCATTCAGCTTGGGAGCCAGTCAGTCTTGAACTGGAGCGAGCGAGCAGTCAGTTTTTTTTCGTAAAAAGGAAACCCCATGCAGAGTAAAGTAAACCGTTCTTCTTCTTCAACGCAACGGAAGAAGGAAGCAATCCAACATTTGTCCAACTTAGCTTAGCTTTTACAACAACTCTTCTTCATCCCCTGTCCTTTTTATTAGGCAGGCAGGTGGAATCGAATCGAGATTTAATACGTTTTGAGTATTGGTTTTTATGATTTAAAAAGATCTTTTATTGTCAACAAAACAGCAGCGAGTAGTGGAGTGAGTTGAGTGAGCGTGCGAGAAGAGGAGAATTGCGAATGGGATGAAGATGAAGGACAGAATATATCTGACTTCAATTCGCAATAAATTTTCCATTTAGTTGTCCGTTAGTAGTGTCATCATCATCGAATCATCATGTATGAAAGAGCAGATAGATCGAATTTTTTACTGCTGGATTTTATTGCAGTAGGGATCCATTTCACTAATTAACTTGTGGTCACACTTTCTCCTTTCACTCTGCTTGTGAAGTTTATTTTAATACTTTCGTTCTTGTGTGTAGCCTTTTAGGCAAACAGGGCAAGATATTTGTTAGCTTTGTCTATGCGGAAATACTTTCCGCAACTATTCACGCCGTTGCGTTGTGCTCATAAACATTAGGTATCTCTATTTCCTATAATAATTTTATTAAGCTGAAGGTGAAAGTCACGTGTAAATTTATTGCGTTTTTATTTTTATCACTACAAAACTTTATTATACTGGATAATCATGAGAATTAATGACAGGGGTGGGACATTCCCGTTTGATGTGCTATAGTAGTTGATATTTTCGTATTTGTTTAAGCGTAAAGCAAATTTTGATGTGTAAAAAATCAATTAAAATTTAGAGCTAATGCGGGAAAAGTGCTAAATTTTTTCTCATAATGATTGAAGACAGTTTAAGGGCCAAAAGTGCTGACAAAGTACTGTGCTGTGTTTCACTTTATTATTACTAGGTAGTAAATGTCACGATTTTGATAAATGTGATGGGTTATTAAATAAAAATTGTGAAGAAGGTGGAAAAACTCCGTTTTCGCTGTTTGCCAAACATTTGTTTTATTATTGGTGTAAATAAATGTTAACAAATTGTAACTGTCAAGTTATCTGTGTTTCTGGTGTGATAGGAATGACAAGCGGAAATAATATACTTATATTTTTCCCGAAGGCTATCAATGCCAATATTACCACCACCTCAGAATCACAACCCCCCAGAAACAAGCACGACGACAGTGGCACCAGTAATAACGTTACAGGAGGGGCAAGCCGTCGTTATGTAACAGGACCAGCAGGGAATCGATTTACTTTTTAAAACCCGTTCGTTTGGAATAGTATGGCTTGGTGGTGGCACAATATTAACAACAGCAACCGTGAAGCAAGAGAATCCTTTTGTGTAACGGAAATAAACCGTGTGTGCACCTACCTATCTTTTTAGCTTCTCTACTTCGGTGACTCTTGCTAAGCCTGGTTTTGTTTGTTCCACGGTCTAATTTTTTACTCCCCTGTTGTGTACCAGTTTCCTTTTAGAAGAAAAGAGGAAAAAAGAAGAGCGTTGGAGAAGGAAAAGAAGGAGAAATATTAATCAAGAAAAATACACGGAAAAGTAAATAAGTAAAGGATCATATCCTTGTCACACATCAAAATCCTCAAAATGGAATTGGATGTGGAAGATGATGAAGCGGAGAATGTGTCAGATGATCTCCCATTTCCAGGATTCCAAAGGATCTCCATGCGATGTCTAGAGCAGAAGCATCCTCTGCGATACACCTGCCTCCGGATGATTACCAATCCATATCCTTTCTCATACAACTAAAAAATAAACTGCAAGATTCAGTCAGAGTCTTTTTTGCTAATTTTCTATTATGACAACGACAACAACCTGCTGCTGCTGTTTGTTTGTTTTTATCAAAATATTTTCGGTGTTTTGTATTTTGCTAATATTGTTTTTCTATACATTGGCAACGATGATGTTGTTATTGTCTTTTCCATAAATATTAGTTGTTTGTCACGGCAAAGAATATAAACTTGCCTATAACAGCAGCAGAAGCTTTAGTCAGTTGTGCTTTTGAATGTAGTTTTGTAATTTTTGTATAAAGATTTATTTCTGATGCTTTTTACTTTCTTGGCTTGCTTTTTCTGCTTTCAGATTACATTTTTCCTTCACATATCAAATTTATCGTTCATCCTCTGCAAAAGAACAGTTAAAAGAGTTATGTGCAATCGTGTAGGAAATGGAAAAACTGGCTGAGAAGAAGAAAAAAATATTATAAAACTTTTTTCTTCTTCTCAATCTTTTAAGTTTCCTTTTCAATGAGACAAGTAGTCATACTTCTTATAAGTTATAAGTATTTTCGTTCTTATTTCTCTTTTAGATCCATTATTTATGAATGAGAGAGACCGTCAAAAAATAATAATGGAAAATATTTTTGTCTTGGTCTGGCCCTGTGTGTGAGGCTAAAAATATGAAAGATATGATATGAAACAGGGACAAGATATCATCATCATGTCTCCTCATGCATGAATATCATTTTATATATGTCTACTAGTCAGAAAATAGAAATTGCATGGGAAAAAGGATATGGCAGGAGCGTATGTAACTTACTTGGCCCAGCATTTTCAGTTTCAGCAGCAAGAGTAACTGGAGAGCTTCCGTAGAGGGAAAGGTACACAGACAGGGCAAAAAGAAAATAGGCTAAAAGAAAGAAATTGCACTTTTACTCTGTCTCTCTCGCATTCATTCATTCATATGACTCTATCGTCAAATCGTATCTCGCAGAATAGCCTTTTTTCTTAGAAGATTGTAAATTGGAAAAGGGGTTGTGTGACGTGAAATTACATTGATTAGACATATGTTTGTTTCTTGATACATAATACGAAAAATGAATGAAAACACATGAGAGGATGAGGATTAGGGAATGTCTCATACATATTTAGCATTGCATCATCAACATATTTTGGATCTTCTAAATACGACATAAAGCTCCCCAAAAATATGTTTGTGTAAGGGATATTAAAGGTCTGACGGAACTGTATGTTTTTTTGTTACTACCAAAAACATCTAAACTAAAACTACATGATTTTTTTCTCTTCAGTCTGTTTCTTTGCAATGCATTGCTTGCGAGACGCAATTTCAAAAGGAGTCTTACATTTACGGAAAAGAAGAAAAATAAAAATGAAAGATTGCAATGCCTCCTTCCTTCGTTTTTTCCCATTTTGTTGTACGGGTAGAGCAAAAAAAGTTCGAAAGAACAAATTCGTGGCATGAATTCTCACAGTCGTACATATTATTATTATGCACATAATACATTCATTCATTCGTACGAATAAATATTAGCTGTGTAGTTAGAAAACAGTGTAAAAGTAAAAATGTATGGATGGAGAAAAGGACTAAAGGTTTTTATTGAATTTCTGCTCTTTTTTGGTACTGCTACTATACATTGATGCAAAAAACTATGAAAGAGTTTTACTTACTTCTTTCACGCTACTTTGTCGACAAGTCTTTCTTGCTGACATTTCTTTCTTCAAGTGTTTTTTCTTCTTCCTTTTCATGAGTTGCTGCAACTTGCAATTCGTTCCTGCCATCGCATCGTCCGTCCCGTCCGAATTCTTTCTTTTGATACCTTCTACCTCCACCACGCAGAAAATTTTCCTTTCTTACTCCACTCCTGTTGGTTGTAGAACCAATTTTTTTCTCCTGCAAAATCTATTATTGTCATTGTGACTGTGACTACTGGAAAATGGGATTGGGGTTTTCGACACATAATTCATATTTTTATGTGATATTTTCTCTGAGTTTTTCAACAAAAACCTTAAATCTAATAACAACCTTGCTCCGGTGGTATGGCGGTTGGTGGTGATGTAGCTTTCTTACTGGTAGTATTACCATCACCTTCATTGTTTGATATTATTACGTATAAGTTTAAGATTTCACATTGCAATAAAGTAATAGCCGCGCAAAATTACACATAATTGAAAAATGATGTCGAATTCTCTCTTTATGTGTAACTAATATAGGGTTTCTTCTCTGGACTCTGGACTAAACAGGACTCCAGTAAATGATGGCCAGAACATATTTTGAAAGACGGGCCCAAGTTAAAGATTACTTTCAACTGCTGAGTAATATATCAAATTTCATTCTCATAAAGTTACTTCAGAGGAATAAAAATTGTTTTGTTAGGTTTGCTGACTTTGACTTTTCAGATTTTATTTTCAATAATCCATTCATAAACTTAATGCTTCTTTTCCCGCAATGCAATGTTTCCCACATCATAAGTCGAGTGTGACTCTGTGAATAAGATTCGATACGACTGAAGTTGTACACCAACATGAATATTTTACAGTATTTATAGGTGTATTGAATTAGATTGATTACAGAATATTGCTGAAATAGTATTTTATCTAAAAGTTCAAACGTAAAATAATCAACTATTACAAAATTTAAAGTCAGTTGTCGGGAGCCGGGATAACCATCTAAAGTTGTTTTTCATACGTAATTTCTCTCTTGAAATGATGCAATATTTAATGCGTTTCTCTTGACAGTCGTAAAACAGCTTGAGCTCGTTCATTTACTGAAAACTTCAGTTTAGCTCAGCTCATTTCAGCTTTCAACTTTGAGCAAACTGACATTTTCATCTAATGAAATGATGTTTGAAAAAAAATCTAGAATGACTAGTGTGCTATTTTTGCAAGCGGATGTGTGTGTTCGTTACTCCAACACAATTTCATTTAGAACGAAAGAGACTCACATGCTTGCCATGAACTTGACTAGTCTTTCTTTGAAAAGGAAAAGCATATTTCTTAACAGTTTTTTTCTCTCCTGTCTGGAAATGAACATGCTAAAACAGATGCTGATGGCAAGGCAATACGCTATTGCTGCTACTGATGATGATGATGATGATGGGCAAAACGAAAAAAGGAATAGAAATTGAATGCATCTGGAATGTAATGTATACGCGAAGGAAAGAAAAAAAGAAAAACCAGAAAATGGTCCAATTGAATTCCTACAAGACTCTTTCTCAATTGCCTAAAACCTTTTTTCTTTGCCTTTGCTGGTAGTCTCCATAAAAAAGGAGAAGTAAGCAAGTAAAAAAGAAGAAAAAGAGGAAATGGCCTGGCAGGATGAAGGAAGGAAGTAACGGAACATATTCACAGACTGAAAATGTCTTTCCAAACAAACATCCATTTTTTACAACATCCCAAATCAAACCAAAAACCAACCACCTCCTCCACTATCACCACCACCACCACCTACATTATCCCCGAAGTCGAATGTAGTAAGTGCGTTCATTCGTGCTAGATATGCATTCTTCCAATAAGACTTCATGGAGTGAATGAAAGAATAACTCAGGACGAAAAAGCACATTTTTTCTGGTTAAACACACTCAAAATGAAAGAACGAGAGAGGAAGTTAGTTCTTTTGTGATTTTAAAGGTTAGGCAAGAGAAGCTATAGTGAGAGAAAAAGAAAGAAAAAGAGAAGGAGGCAGATCTATACATAGCTGTGGAGTGATTCATGGAATTTAGATAGGAGAGCCAAGTTATTTACTTTTACGAAGATGGTGAAATATGTGTAGTAGTTGTGAAGTGAGATTTGCTACTTTTTTTACCTCTTTTGTAGCTTCCAGCTCTAGTCATTTCTTCCTTTCTTTTGGACTCTCCAAGCTGAAGGAAGAAGATATCTTCTTCTTATCATCATCAATAGAGAAGAAAAGCTTGTCTTTTCGTTTGTATAAGAAGGGGCTGATGCGACTGTTCGAAGTTCTGTACAGTAGAAAGAAGGCAGGCACGCTTGATTTAAATTAGTTTTGTCTGGTTCACTAGTCTGAGAAAACTTGTTCATAAAAGAAGAGTTGCTTTTGCTGGCTTTGCTATTCTACCAGGAGGATAAAACAGTCAATCGTTCCGTTCTTCTTTCACAATATTTATCTTTGTGCCACGCCACTACTGTTGCTTTGCTACTGCTGTTTTTCTCGTGGCGCTTAATGTGTGATGATTACTCTTGAAGGCGATGGAACATAACAAGCTCTCCTCTTCTTTTTTCCCTTTTCCCAAAATCCGTTTAACGGTTACACCTCCAAGAATGTTTATCTTACGTTTGTAGTTCTTTGAATTCAAAAATGAAGGAAGTGGGTATAATTGAAATTAAAATGGAAAGAATACCTAAATGTTGACGAACTCGTCAACGATCATACTCTGCCTACCTCAATGGTTGGCGGTGGAGGTGGACTTTCAATAAATTTATTTTACTAAATGGAAAAATAAAATTCTAAAATAGAATTTTTAGAATAAACTTGTTTTTCTTTTAATAAAGTGTCATCATCGATATTGAGATCATTTCTGTCCCACTTATAAAATGACAAGACTTTTCCTCGAACATGAGCATGCATGGCTCCTCATTGGATGAGCAATCGTGATAATTTTTGGATTGGTGTCATTTTGTTGATGTAGGTAGATGACTGACAGATCATGATTTTCAAGCATCATCTCGTCAACCAACACGAATTTAGGATTTATTTATGTATAAGTCAACAAGCGGATCACGCCCGCTTTTAAAAGAATTCGTATATTTTTTTGATCATTACGTTACGATTATGAACTAAATTTACTCATCCTTTTGCTTTTCTTTGTGAGGAAATGCAACTGACGACTGACTAGAAATAAATCATTTGTAGAAGGAGTTTCTTTTTATCTTCTTTCGAGGAGTTTGCATTTCATTTCACTTAAGAAACACTAATACACTGCGCTAATTTGACTACATCATTATGATGATGAGGAGGAGGACGATTCCGTTACTTTTCACTTTGTCTTGACAGCTAAGAAAAGTACAGATAAAAAATGTCGGTCTATGTTCAAGATGCCTCTTAATTCTAGTCAGTCGTTCGCGTTCATTCGTCGTCTACAAAGAAGAATAATTTGAAAATTAAAATGAGACTGCTTAAAACAAGCACGCACAACATAAATTTAAGTGCAGAAGTAGTAGTAGTCGAGTAGAATTGAAGTGAAAGAACTAATGATATGCTTAAATTTACTACAGAAAATATTTCCATATAATATAAAATATTGCAACTTGTTAGTGTAAGTGTAACCCAGCTTCCAAAGCTTAAGAGTACGTGCATGAGAGATGATATTTTTATAGTTCCTTAAAAGATACACAAATATGCACTAAATATGAACTTGAAAGGAAAAAAATGAGGAAGAAAAGAGTACTAGACGAGAGAGTTTCTTGAAGTATTCTCTGGTGGGATTTGAGATGAAATGGAAATGTTTTCGAATAGCACTAGTGCTACTCTGAAAGAAGAATTATTATTATTTTGTTGCTTTTATGAAATGAGAACTACTTCCATTCATAATATCGATCCGTATAAATAAAAATAATATATACTTTTATTTTAAGTATGTTTGAATCGCGGTTGTCGCGAGAAGAAAAATGCAGATTGTGCTGAGGAATTCATAAAAATTTATTTCTCTTATTTGTATAATATGCTGGATGAAGAGGAAGTGGCTCTTTCCTCTTCGATCCGATTCGGTCTTTCTTTACCTTTCACGACAGAGGGAAGAAGAAGAGCCCAAGTGGAGTCTCTCTTTCTTTCTAGGGAAGGAATCTTGTCACAGTTTTGGTTTTTTTGTGCTAACACTCGAGAGAATTAAGATGCTCCGGCTTGGTTTGCTTCTTGAGTTAAGTGGACATGAGATGACTGTGTTTTTGCTATCATCGTTTTCTTTATGATGATACTAGAATGAGAATGTTTGTTTTCTGCATTTGACGACAATAATGCTACGTGTACTTCGTAGAACGCGAATAGATCAATATTTGCTTGCGAGAAATAACTTACATACAAATTCAATTATCCTTAATGATACCTAAAGTGTATAAAACCAAAAGTATTTAAAATAAATATATTAATGGAAAAATACTTACTCGAATGCAAACTCATTTCAATTTGGGTTATCTGGCTGGACAATTCATTTGCCACACAATATTTTACATTTCGTACTTTTAGCATAACAAATCCTTATTAATACATTTATAGTGATAACTAAGCAAATCAAAGTTGAAAGTATTGTAATCCATAATAGGAAGGTAACAATCATTTACTTACCCATACAAAACAAAAGCTTAAATCTGTTTTTCACAGTTTTATACTATACATACTCTAACGAATTTTTGTAGGTCTACTTACTAGGAGATAAAGAAGAAAGCTTTAATGTTTGTAGGAAAAGCCGATTTCAGCAAACGTTATATCGATGTGCTGTGTGCTGTTTGTGAAACACATGGGTGAAAATATTAGCATAGTTATTGCTATAAGTTTATTGCTGTTATTAACGTGTTATCATGTAGTAGAATCATTTTATAAAAAACGTATAATGCAATGGTAATGTTATTACAGCAATAACAACAGAGAAAAAGGGAGAATAATAATATAGATTGCATTTATTGCTTTGGTTTAGTGGTACTACTCTTCTGGTGACTATGTAGTGCAATAGTGAGTGAAAAGTGATGGAGGAGACAGAGAAAAAGAGAGAAAAGAAAGCACTTTGCCCTCCTGCTTCGCTGATATTTTTTCTCATTCTTTCCTTCCCATTGCTTAGCTCAACTTTTCTTTCTTTTTTCTTCTTCGTCTTCCTTTGTTAATGGGATATATAAAATAAAATGCGTCATGTCATGTGATGTGTAAACACCATAACCAAAAGCACGAGGAAAGCATAAAAACAGGGCATTTTTATATGCCTACCTATACCGAAATGAAAAGAGATAGAGAGTGCTACAGACGATTAAGATAGTCATCATCATCATCATCCTACTCTCGCTCCTCATCATTTCTCATTGAAAGGAAAAGGTTATTGTAGTCACTCAAGGGAGAATCGACGAGATTTAATATAATAAGTGTATTGAGAGAACTCTGCTGATGAATTGATGATAAATAAGCAAAACATCGAAGTATCCAAGAAATGAATTAGAAAGAGAAGAAAAACAGGTCTATGGAAAAACTCTGCTGCTCTGTGCATCGTAGAAAAAAATGAAACTCTCTCTTACTCTCACTTTTCTCTCTATGAATGGCCTGTTTCAATGCTAATACCTCCTTAGCTCAGGGAAAAATCGAAGAAAGGAAATCTTTAAACAGTTTTGGAAAAAAAGGTTTTAGTGAGGAAGAATAAAATGAGGTGAATGATGATGATGATGTGATGTAATAAATGGATGAGGTGGAGACAGGTTAACATAGGCGAGCCTATTTTTATAATAGTAGGTGAGAGAGAGAAAAGAAAGCGGATGTACAAGTCGTGAACCTACATTGTATTTCTGGGTAAAATATGGAATAATTTTTTGAGAATAGAATAAAAGCAGCAGCAGAGGAACAGGAACCATATTATTGAGAGCCCAAGCCCAGGCTGGAAAAGCCGGAATGAATGAATGAATGAATCTCTTCTGGGATTTCTTTTCTTCTCTCGCTCGGATTCGAAATTTAATGGGGATTTCTCACACATATCTTCGACCTGAACGATAAAATTAAATATGACTTGCAAACAGACATTGTTTAATAGATACAAACGAAATTGAGATTGGAAGAGCGAGCGGTGTTGATGGTGCTTTAGCTAGTGGAGTTTTCATTCCCTACATAGAAAAACCTAAAGCTCACCTTTTTTCAACAATTTTTTCCTATTACGGGAATGACATTATATTATTACGTAGTAGTGGGATAATAAGAAAGGAATTTTTCGTTTTCAAATACATGAGCAAGGCTGTCTCCCAGGTCATGGAGGAGAGGAGATATGATGATAGTGAATGTGCGTACATTTATTACATTATTACTCAGCTGCTATACAAAAAATAATAATAATAAAAGAATCCGGAATAATAAAAGAAAAAATCCAGGAGAAAGGTAAAACTATGAGCTAGAGAGCTACACATACGCTTTACTTTTCCCATTGCACATTACATTGCAGATTGCAGACTCTCGTCCTCGTCTCATGAGAGAGCTTTCCTTCAATAATAAGAGTATTTTTGATGATTCTATACGGACGGATTCTATTATTTTCTTATCCTTCGAGCCTCTTGCGGCTCAGGGCTATTCGGTTTTCATATAGAGTTTAACCTTTCTATATTTTCCATATGCCAAACTAATAAAGATTTTTGTATTTGGTGTAATGTACAAAATGCAAGAAGAAAGAAAATAGGTTTTCATATCGTTGGTCGTAGTCGATCTGGGTCGTAGTTTTGTGGAGAAGCTCAATTAAATCTCTACATTTTGACTCATTTTTTGTTGTGAATAGATTTTTTTTACTGGTAGCACTACTGATTCCAGCCTACATAGCTTAAAATTTAACTTCAACAGCTTTGTAATGTATGATTTAATTGAAGTGAAACTAATTGTACGTACTTGAACACGTAACGTAAGTCCGTGAGTATGTTGCAGCTTGAAACGTACATTTTGCTATTTACCTTTTGAATAATGTAAACTTCTGGAAAGAGAAATAAAGAAAACCAGAAAATATGAGATTTCGTAAGTGGAACTTCTCGCTATGGTTTTTTAAGGCACACACATTATTTTACTTACGGAGGAAGTACAGTTTTATTTTATTCAATATTCCTTCCTTTTGCTGATAAGATTCATCGTAGAATGGAAAACGGCAATACCTAGATCAATATAGTATAAAATAGAGTAGATTTCGCATCGCATCAACTAGAACGAAGCGATGAAATATGATCTGGCTGAAGCTGAAGGGGTAAAGGTAAAGCTGCATAGGTAATATTTTTTGTCTGGATGGGTATTGGATTACCCATAGACTCGCCTTATATTTCCAAAACTGATTTAAATGAGGATAAGAAAAAAAACGTATGAAAAAGGAAGGAAAGAAAAAAGGATTGGATGTTGTATTTATAGGTGAGATAGCTACCCTTTTACCTTTACTTGCATAATATTATTATAAGAGAGAGGGAGGGGAATCAGTGATATAAATTTGAGAAGAGGATACTCCATAGATTTCTCTGAAACGAACGTATCTCTGTCTTATCAAGTTTCTTCCTCTTTTTACTAAATTGACTTTTCTTCTCGCTTTCAAACAACCTAAGTTAAATCATTACTAAAAATCCATCACTTTCAACCTGGTTGAAAAGGAGAAGAACAGGAGAGCACCTTGAAAAATGTCGAGTCGAGTCTTAGTTCATTTAATTGATATGTTATAAAAGTAAAATAGAAAAGGGAAAAAAGAGGTTCAGAAATTTTTATTAAAATGTCAAATAGTTAAATGAAGCTGAATCGTGACAGCTGTAAATTGAAAAAAAAACGTGGAAGAGACGTACGACTTTTTATATTAAAAATTATTTGTCACTGTCACTAGATTATATTATGATAATTATTGCAGGAAGGAAATCAATGAAGAGGGAAAAGGGAGGAGGGAACCTTGTCAGTCAAACACAATCCGTTTACCTGCAGAAGAATCACGTGGAGTAGACATCCTCCCTATTTTTCAATTACAATATTTAATTATTGCATTTGGCTTGCCCTGTCAGCTGCCTGTCTTTTACCTTCTTTCCATTTTTTACAAAAAAAATGTGAAGGTTTCAATAAATGCAGTTGAGCTGCAAAATATTCCGTTGTAATACATCTGTACTGTTGCTATTGATGGTTTTCCTCATTTGCAGATGTAAATCTGATCACGTTTTTTTAAAACTGGTTTTGAAAATGAGTTGCTCATCCTGCTGAATGATTGGAAATTCTGGCTTTGTCATTCTTCACAAAAACATGCAGAGTTTCTATTATTTTACAGAAAAAAACTAAAATTGCAATTGGACCAATTTCACAGCATATTTGTATGAAAATGAACATTTGAAGAAAAGAAAACAAAACCCCATCCAACAGGAAATGCCCAAGTACATGTCTTGTTTAAAGGCCTGTACATGTCCTGTTTTAAATGAAAGGAGGACAATTGTAATGTTTACTTACTGCGGGCTCTACTTTCATTGTATTCGTGTTAGTAGGTCCTCCGTTAAGTTCAGCTGCAAATAATATAGCTAATAGAAGAAAATGCTCTTCTCCTGTCAAAAATTGACAGAATGTCTCCCATTATTTGAATCCCATTATAGTTATTGATACCGCTCGTCGCTTCCGTACCATAGCGAACATTAATATCTTCATAATCATCATCATCGTCAACAACAACCATTTTGTTCGACACCATTATCATCACCGGAAGTAAAGCTATCAAAAAATATACAGGCAATATATCGTTCAAATTCCACATAAATAAAAGCATCACTCATTCCATTCCTCAATTTTTTGCAAAAAAAGATGTGCGGTGGCGATAGAAAGAAAAAGGAACAGGAGCAAAATAGCGATCGTTTTTGTCGGTGCCTCCACTATACTGAACTAAATACTGAATACTGCCCATCCATCAAATTGAGGTTATCCTTTCTTCATCTCTTGTTTCTTTAGCTTTTTTCTTCACTTACTGAAGCAAGTTCTCTGTAGCTGAAGCTGACATGTGGAGCCAGATGTTGACTGCTTATATTCTTCTACTTCTTCCATAATAATAATATCTGTTTTCATGAAAGCATCAATACATTTTTTCTTACAGTATTTTTTTGGTACATCTTTTGTAAAAAGGAACTGTCTAGTCTTTAAAATGGCTTGCGATAATGTATATTTCGATCACGTTCATGAGCTGTGGAGGTGATGGCGGCGTTGATAGTGGAGGGGAAGCACCAAGCAACAACAGCAACGGCAGATTCGTAACTGTCTGATGCAGTAAGACTAAATCAATTTATGCAAATTAACATACCGGTGCGCAGTGGTGGTGGTGGTGATGGTAGTTGGCTCATAAGAGCAAAGTTTTTACCTTTTAAAAACACCTTTACCAGCTTGCAACTTGCAACTTTGTTAGGGGAAAGCCAAGCAAGCTAATTTCATAGTGGAAAATAAAAGCGAGAGAAGAAAATTAGTTTCGTAAGCTCGTTTCGGTGATGGCGACGATGACGGAAGGAAGACGTCTGTGTCGTTTTACGAAAATGATATGCAAGAAAGGAACAGGCGTACTCCATCATTATTATGGAGAGTGTAGATGACGACATACCCTTTCAATTTAAGACACTTTTTTGTAACGTTGTTTGTTGCGTTGCGTTGTTCTGTCATGGATCGATCGATGATGATGCGATGGAACATTTATAATGTCCTCCATGCCCAGTCATACGCAAAACCAGCTTTTGGATTTACTTCGTACAGCTTTTAAAAATGTATATATGCTAAGTCTTTCAGTAGTATATGGAAGAGGGAGAAAATGTGTACTTGAAAATCATGGAGAATGTCCTTCAATCCTTACTGTTTGCAATATTATAAAATTGATATGCTGATATAAAAGGAAGCCAATGACAAGGAAATAGAATTAAAAAGCATGTAGAAATATATTATCCTCAATCCTCTTGTAAATGTCAAGTCAAGCAAAATATCACATTTTAAAAGTAAAGCATAATGGAAACAAAAGGTATCCCATATACTTTCCTTGAGGAAAATATTTTTTGATTGCAGATTTACCTTCCAAAGAAATCGCTTTAAATTTGCTTTAATTCTACACAAAATATTATTTGAGTATTTCACTGTAGCGAATGAGAAACGTAAAGGGTGCTTTTGTTACCAGTTTACCATTATTTTTCTTTTCTTTACTAGTTTTGTGTAAATTTTGTGTAACCGCTTAAGCGCAAAATAAATGTGACAGGTTTGAGGACTGATTTAAAAAACCTTTGAAATGGTGTATACCAATAGATATATATAGTAACGGTAACTGTGTTTTGAATTTTCTCGTTTATTTGCGATTTTCTTCACGAGTCTAATCTGATTCATTTAAAAAGAAAAAAGGAAGTAAGTTTGTGTAACCTGCAAAGTACGAAAATCGTAGTTTATGGTGAATTAAACACGTGCGTATTAAGTTCAAAAGGTTTTTTTATAAAGATGATGATGGTGACGAGGACGAGAAGAGGCAGATAAATGATGATGATGATGATAACTCATGACATTGGATAAGACTGGGACCCATTTCCCGCTACCTTTGCTTCTGGATAGCTTAAGTTCTTTGCGAGTATAAAAAACAAATTTTTATACGTACAGTACCAAAAATATAACGAAATGCTTTAAGAAAAAGACCATCTCTCGTTTTTTGTGCTGTTTTTTACTTGAGCTTTTAATGTCTTCTTGGCAGAAAAGATCCTCTTTTAATGCAAGTAAGTGAATGTTTATGATCCCTTTCACGCTGACAGAAAGGAATTTTTTGTTGGTTGCATTTCTTCTTTCACAAAAATGTACTTATCCCGTTTTACGTAACGAAAGGAAAGGAAAAAACATGTCATTACTTGCCCTTTTTGAGAGATCTCGCTCTTCTTTAAGAAGTTCCTTTTTAGTTTGACTCTTGCTAGTTCCTACTGTCCTCCTCTCCTCGTAATCTTGGAAATGAGGAGGGAATGGAAAAAGATAGTGAAATGAAATGGGAATGAAAAAAGTACGTGGAAAAACATAAATTATATTGTAGTGGTTAGTACAAGTACATGTTCATGTAATAGTTTGCAGTAACAATTTCCGGAAAATTTTTATGTTGTCATTAGCTTTTATTACAATGGTCTTTATAATATGCATTTGCACATCTTCTTTAGTAGAGAGTAGTAGGAAGAAAGGTTAGTATTCCTCTCTTCTTTTAAGACTTAACAGTTTTAAACACGTTTCTGTTACTGTTTCTGTTTTTGCTGATGTGCTTGAAACGGAATTAAAAGCCAGCCCATCTACTTGTATATTGTAGTAGCTCATCAATTACAAAAATTGTTACATACTATAATAATATAATATAATATAATATACATACGTGCTCTTGAAGGTTTTCTCCTTCACTCATTTACGTTTACGTTGTTACATAAATACCTACACGTACAACTAATTTTGAAGGTTTTGTTAGCCCCATTTCTTGAAATGATTTTTGCTCATGATATAATTGTATTTACAAACAGGAAAAAATTGCTTGAGAAAATTAAATAAGCTTGAGTTGAGATTATTTTTGCGTGCAGGAGTCTAATCTTCGGTATTATTTTTAGTTGTGTTAAGCTACCGTCCCTCCCCAAAAGATCGTATCTGGTGAGATATTATTATTTTATAAAGCGCAACAACAACAAAACAGGAACTTCCAAACGAGGAAAAGTTATTACGTAACGCGTACTCAAACGCGTCTAACTAAAACAAGAGTTTACTTTTCACTTTGAATTCTCCTTCTTCTCAAAAAGTAAATGTACTCTTCTCTTTCCGCAAAATTTGTTGCGTCATATGTTATGCTACTGCTCAAAAGCTTATATGTATAAGTAAGTTTTTTTGGTGGTGGTATTTTGGGCTCGGTGACTAATTTATTTTTATTTCTACCGGATTTGGGTGTGATCTGGCAAGCAAATGGAGTGCTAAAAGTTGGATATAGTACTTTCTCCATCGTCATTATAGTCATCGTCGTAGTGACTTTATTAAGTCTTGGTCTTGGTCAGTGTGCTAATGCTGTTGCTCACTCACTCATTCACTCAGTTCAACTTTCCGTCGTCAATACCACCACCACCTAAAAGAGAAAGGTTAGCTCAATGTGACAAAAGGGGCAAATAGAAATAGTTTTGCGTTTATTTTTCTTCCAGCCTGAGAATCTCAGTAAAGCAACAGTAGCAACAGCAGCAGCAGCAGAGCAAAAAATTTATATATGGGATTACATAAAACTGCCGCATATTTTCATTCCAGTTTACTGAACAAAGAGCTCAACAAAAGAAAGTTTAAGTATCTAAGTAAGTAGGTAGCTTATTTGCGCTGTCCGTCCGTTCGTCCATGATACAGTTTTAAATTTAATGATATACATGTTCGTAACAACAACGTACAGTACAAACGCAAACCCACTCAAGAATTACTTCCCCAAGACCATCCATAGTTGAAGTTGAATGATGAATAGCATTTGTGCATGAGTGGCTTCGGATTTCAAGAACCACCACCGCACCACTGTTGTGTAAATTTAAAAGCTTTCTCGGGTTTGAAATGAAATTAGGTACGTATGAATTTTAACTTCATCTTGTTGTTGACCAAGACCAAATTTCTTTGCTTTGCTACTGACCTTCCACCGTCGAAAATTAGTAATTTCCTTGGGTATATGGAATGTGGTGTTTGGTATTGAAATAAATTTACATTGAATCGTGTTATATTATTTTTCCCTCACAGGTTGAGACCTTCAACCCCTTAGCCAACCTCTTTTGCCTCTTTACACGGTATAATTACGACAATTTTTGTCACAATACTTATATACTGTACTGTACTTGAGCTTGAAAGAAAATTCGAGGAAACTTAAGTATGATAAACGATACAGTCCGGAAAGAATGATTAGTTCTTTGATGTAAATATAAACTTTGACCTAAAAAATGTTGAGAAAACGCACGCACGTACATTTACATAAGCAGCCGGAAATAAACAGGTTGCTGTTGCTGGAACTACATTAAACGCTTAATAACATTATCAGATTGTTTTGACTTGACCGAGCAATTTTTTCTGACGTAAATGGAAATAAGTAACTCACAAAAAATAAGTAATCTTAAAAAAACTAAACTCCTTTTATAAAAAATTACAATTACACCCGTAGTTTTGCTGGAATGCAAGCAAATTTGCATATCATACAGGCTCAAACAATACAAAAGCTCATGGGGCAAAATGCTTCAAAAGCAAAGTATCCAAAACATATTTTGACTTCTTTTATCTGGAGGCCATTTTTTAAGCTTCCGGTTCACTAGCTCCATGACAGTAAATTGATAAAGAGTGAAAGGTTTTGTAGTTGGCAAGTGTTTCCGTGTCTCTTTGCAAAAGTAACGATAAATTGCCCCGTCCGCATCCGTAGAGGTACTGTTACACAGCATAACCTATAAGCAACCCGAGTGTGAAAGATGTAATGAATGATTTAATCGTACTACATACCTACTTCTTCTTTCCTTTCACTAAACAACAACTCTAAAATACAACTACCTACCTTTTAAATACTCTCCCGTCCCCACTACAATTACTTCATTAACTTATAAATATTCTTTGAATTTTCTGAAGGAGAAGAAGAGAGAGGAAAAGAGTTCTCGTTGTTGGTTATGTAAGTAAAGTTGGTGAAATGAATGCTCTAAATAGAGACACATTTAAACTTTGTTCACCACTTACTTCTGTCTAGCTCCCTTGAAGCAAATATTTCCTCTATCTACACTACCCCATCACTACCACCAACCAGCAGAAGCACAGCAGCTCCACAAAATTTTATTATATTTTTGCAGTTGCCCTTATTTTAGGTACCCCTTTCGTGTTGCTGCGGTATTTTTCTTCTTTATATGATTTCAACATGAATTTTAAATGATCATGATGAATAGTGAAGCGGAGAGAATTTATTTATGATGCCGGAGAGAGATGGTACTACGTTTTCCAACCATGGCACTACTACTACACTACGTACATATTTCTACTAACCTTGAGCTTTTAATTATGCATAATGTTCTTATGCTGCAATGTTTTTGTAAGTATAATATTTAACCGACGGAGTCGTCGTCATCGTGGCCAGCAGGAAAGTAATGACTATAGTCAATACTCAAGTCAAGTCAGTCAGGTTCTGTAGAAAACATGAAATGAAGTAGTTCTGCTGTTGTTGCTGCTGTTATACGGGTTGGTTGTTTGGTGCTGATGGAAATGTTTAGTTAGTAAAGTATTTGAAGTATTTTAAGATATTTTACAAATCGGTTCAGGCTTCATTTATGATGTTTACGTTATGCTTTCTGCCTCTTTAAACTCTCCTTTCCTCCATCTCTGGTTATTTCAATTTTGAGTAACCTTCAGTTTTATTTACATTTATGAGGAGGAGAGGATGTATGTTCATAATAAGATGATACTTTTGTGCTACTTTCTGGTTGGAAAATTGAAGATAAAAATTGAACAAAACTATAAGGTTTCTCGAAGCCCAAGTCAGCTTACTTTTTTCACAATATTGTTTTACCTTTCTGTACTGGTTTTACTTACAAGGCTAAAATTTTATTACGGAAAGAATCGTTTTATTATTTATAATTTACTAGCCAGGAGGCACTTAGAAGGTTTAAGTGACCAAACAAATTGGTCTGACCTTTTAAAAATAGATTGAAAAATGAGTTTTCTCGTTGCAGCCAAGCCACCTACCACCCTACCACGAATAATCTTTTAATGCAATTTGATAGTTATTGTATTGGGGGGAATATGGTAGGCGATCGAAGCTTTCTTTAGCAAGTCGTGCGCTATCAAATTGGGGATCCAATCATAAAATTCGCTCGTACTACTATTTTCCCCTCACATCTCATCGCTGACCACCCCACCACTACCACCACCAACTACCCAACTAAGGGTCCATGTTTGAAAAATATCTATGTAAGCTTTCTCGCTGATTAGTTGAAAAGCAAATACACGTACAATATATTCTGGAAGTAAAGTGAAAGTAAGTACGCCTCTGAGTAATTTTGGATTGAAGAATAACATAGCTCATTCTACTCCCCCTCTCTGCTCTGCTAGTCCAGGATGGAAACGGTTTCCATTTCAGTACTTTCCCTTTTCAGAGGGAATTACTTGGACGTTGGACGTACGTAACAAGACTTGGTTTGGTTGAAAGCAGCAGCAAACACAAAGTTGAGTTTATGTCCTGCTCCTGGATTAGGACAAAGAAGGCAAAGGCAACAGCTGGCTTCCTTTCTCTCTGGAACTTTTTAGACTATTAAATCCTGCTGACATACAACAAATACAATAGATTCTTCTCGTAACGAGTGAAGAGGAGGTGAAGGAGGGAGAGAGGATTGGCGATGAGGATGTTGCTGTTGCTGCTTCTTTCTATTCACGTTACATTTTTTTGTTCTAGTTAGTTCATGCATTTATTTCTCGATTCCATAAACAAAGGGACAAAAGTTGACATTGCCTCTGTGCCTGTAATAATAGGATTTTCTCTGGCTCTTTTTACAAACAAATTCACTTTCCTTCTGCTCTGCTCTGCTACAGTTTATTTCCATTTTTCTACTAGTCAAAGAACTGAGCCTGAGCCTTTCTCTTCAGTTTCTGTCCCCAGAAGGAAATCCATACCGTTCTTCTCGTTCAACAAAAGAAAGATGTTGTTGGACTGAAGAAATGTATGTATGAGTTTTGTCTTTGTCTTCCAGCAAAGTTATTCTTTCATCATATTCATCCTATTTCCTGCATTTTTACTGGTTTTTGGGCTTGACGAACTAGAAAGGAAAGTATAGCTTTAGCTGTAGGAAGGAGAGCGGAGAAAGGAATCGATTATAAAAAAGGATTCCTTTACAATTTTCACTCTTCTCTTAACCAACCAAAGAAAATACTGCGTTGTTGTATTAGTAGAGTTAGGATAAAAATGCTTTTGTGATATTGAAGGACAGTTTCTCAGAAAAATATACATATTTACCTACTGAAGCCTGTGAAATATGGACTGGCGGGATATAAACATATTAACTTTTTGTTCCACCAACTGAATCCTTTTTAAAATAAATATTTTGTATTTTGTTTCAAAGATGTAGAATGTAGAGGACACCAAAACTAGAGAAGTTGAACTGAAGCAGCATGAAAATATCTGTCCACATCGTTTTCATATTCAAACAAACACATTCATCCGTTATTTCATTCATTCATATTAGTTTGATATGATTCAATTCAAATTCATTGCCCTATGTCATCCTATCATTTCGCTACGGTTGTTTTCTCCTTTCCTCTTTTCATTCTCCTTTGTTTGTTGCTCAATAAAATACAATACGAACTAACGTTTTCAATCTTATTTGTATTCACTGGAGAAAGAAGAAGGAAGTGATTTCCTGCTTTGATTTTTCTCATAAAATGTTTGAGAAAAAAGCTTGTTGCTGTTACTGCTGCTATTAAAATGGGAAATAATTTCCTTTCTGTGTATTTTACCAACGCTTATTTTATTGTTAGTTGAGTTGAGTTTATACATATTTCTAAAATAATGAAAAAGTAAATTCTTTTTCCTCAAAGTAAATCTTCTACAATTTATGTCAGCACTAGCAGCTACATTTCAATTGTCACTAGCAAAACTTATTTGACATGTCTTCACTTTTCATTCACCAGCAAAAAGTTAATTTCTTCAGGAAATATATGTCATGCAGGATGACATTGGGCTAGAGTCAATAGTCAATACCTTTCCCTTCTTCCCAGGAAGAAGAAATATTTTATGCTTTTACTTCGAAAAAAGAAAGGTTTTAAATTTTTTCTCGTGGTTGGGTGATGACGGTGATGGTGACGGTGACTAGAAGAGAAAAAAAGGTTGATATAAGTAAGTAAAGTAAGTAAAAGTTTCTGTAAATAATAGGAAGAGAGCAAGATCTATTCTTGTAGGATAGGTACCCCATAATAAAAAACTTTTCCGCGGCAGCAGCAGCCTAAAACCTACCATTTTCCTTTGGGGTTTTAAATCAATGAAGGAAGCATATATCATAGTCTATGCATTCTCAATTTCTTAGCAGCAGCAGCAGCAAAAAATCAATTTACTGGAAGGGAGTCACAAAATTTCTTCCATAAAAATAATCTAAGTAAAAGGATTGGGTGGTGTGTTAGTAGCAGTGATGATGATGATGCTTACTCTGTGGTGGCGCTCTTTTTCTCCACTAAAACTGCTATAATGTCATTGCACCCTTTTCTTTAGTTTCATTTTCAGTTTTTTCACCATTCTATCATCCTGATATGTACTTCCTCTCTCTCTCTCTCTTTTCTTCATCATCAGCAACACCAACATCAACCACACAAGTGAAAGTTAAAATAAAACTGGGAAAAGGAAAAACGAGACAGCCACAGAGAGAGAAAAAACCTATCAAGCAAAGTTGATAGAATGGAAACTGGAAACAAGGGAGGATTTGAAGTAGCAAATTTTTTTGATGCAGCCTAAAGCTATAAAATCATTGTCATCAGGGATTCCTTCCATCATCATTTTTGTTATTATCGCACTCAGTCCTCCTCCTCTCTCTCTCTCTCTCTTCCTTTTCCAGCCAAAGCAAAGCTCACACAATTTTGTTGACACGAAGGATGTAGCTGGGAATTATTTTGATTTACAAAAAAATGCGCAGCAGGCAACTGTGGTGGTGCCACTGTTGTCGCTGTGATTCAATATTTGTGTACGAAGTACGTACGTAAGCTCATTTTCAGTTTTTCTGTGGTTTTTTAAAAAATGAGGATTCTTTTATACGCTGTGTTTACATCAAAGGCAATTTCTGCGTAGTAGGTACTTATGTATGGAGTGAGTAATTGAAATAAATTAAAGCAAACACTTTCCTATAGGCGAGGTGTGCTGATTTTTGTTTTTTTCTTCAGAATTATTATTACCTTTTTCTATTAAATTCGTCGTGCAGTGCAGTGGAGCTTGAACAAAAATGTTTGATTATGATTACTATTACCGTTGCGACATTTTCGATTGCTTTCTCATAAAATATCTTTTCACTTTAGTCAAGTCAATAGAGTAAGAAAGAATCAGTAATAAAAATAAATTGTGTTGTATTTCAAGTTTAATGGTAGGGGCAATGCGTTCACTTCACATTGTCTCCGAAACAGGAAAAAACAGAAATAAAATTCAATACAATAAAGTCACTATTTACTCCTCAACTACAGTTTTATTAATTTATACCTGTGGAATGTTACTTTTCAACAAACGTAAACTTAAATTTACTTTTAAAGAAAAAACGTTAGCTTAGCATTTGGGCACTTTCACTATCCAAAATAATTTTATTTAATCCATTACCTACTCTTTCCTCTTTCTATTTTCTGATAAGAAGTTATTTTCTTTTTCTTTCTCTCTCTCTCTGAACTGAAATAATGGTCCGGCTTGGGTCACATATAAAATGGTTTAATGCTCCCTTAATATTTCCTTTTTTGCTTCAGTGAGCGTCTTCTTAGTATTCAGTCGTCGGTGAGTGAGCATAACGGAGTCACAGGTGACGGCCTAATAGTACAAGTGTAAAGAAATACACCAAACAGCTGAAGCATCAACTCAACAACATTTTTCCTTCTTCGACTTGACTAGTCTTTTACCTCTACTACTCCCCTCTTCTACTTTTCCCTTTTTTAGTAGTGCAGATATATAGACTGAATTCAAAAATGGAGCAACAGCAACATCCTGCGCAAGTATTTTCTTCTTTTTTATACTTTTTTGGTTGAGGTGAAGAGTGTCTTAAATTGCTCTTGCTCTTTCTTTCTGAGTGAGTGAAAGATTTTATTTTTTCTTCGCAGAGTGCTATCAACTCCTCAGGGCATTTGTTTAGGTGCCTTGATTGTTTCATTCGTAAATTTACAGTAAGAAACGAAGAGTTCTTCTCCACCTGCAATGCTCCTTTGCACATGCCTACTTACCTAGCTACTACTACCCTCCCACCCACCTGCCTTTTTATACGTACTTTACGATTATGGAGGAACATTGACGATAAAAAGAAAGATGCAGCAAGAGAAAGAGAGAGAGGGAAATTGTCCAAAGAGTTGAGTGAGAGTTGAAAGCTGCTTACCTAGCTCGTCTACACATTATTATTTCTTTATTATTATAAGTCGCAGTGCTTTTTTTCTTTTTTTTACTGTTTTACAAAACTATTCGTTATTTGCTTCGTACTTACTACATCGCATCAGCAAGGTCATATGCAATTTTCTTTTTGAGCATTCGTTTGGATTTTTACAATTTTACACCCACCTACAAAAGAAGAAAAAACAAGTTTGATGAGAAGTTGGCAAATCCCTTCTAGAAATAAAACTATTTTTTCTTCTTCCCTGTTTTTATTTTTCTTTTTTCATACGAATGTATTATGTAAGTAAGTGTGTACTATAAATGCATACTGTTCTGTTCTGTTCTGCAAAGATTTTCACAAAACTTTGGTTATTACCTTTTAGCCTTAGAAAAAAGTTTTTATAGTTTGTGCTGATTATGCAGATCATTAGAAAATGTTTTGTACTTATATCCGCCCCTACTTACATACATATAGGTACGTAAGGTAACGGGAACATACGTTCTTTCCTCCAAGCTCAAACTTAATTTTTTCGAGCTACTTCCTCCTCCTCTGGTGTACGAATATCGATCCCAGTAACAATGTAATCCCAGAAAACTTTTACAATGATAAACTCCCCTAAATTGAACGCGATCTCAAATGACGCAACGTAACCTGCGAAAGGAACGGAACTGCTAAAATGAAACAGAGATGAGATGAACTCAGCATATCTAAACAAAGCCTCTCTCTTTCCATTTTATCTGTATACAAAATAGGCTCAGGTAAAAAAATCTGCTGCAGTAACAACAGCAGCGCAGCATTAGCCAGAAGAAAAAAGAACATTATATTGTTTAGATTAGGTTTACTACCTGAGAGTAGTTTAAGACCAACGAGACCAGTAAAATGGAATTTATATCGGACACCAGAGAAAATAATGGAGAGTTTAGACTTCTCCTCTTTCTCTCTATTCTCACTTACGAGGGAAGTACACGACTACTCTTTTTTAAAGTTTTGATATTTTTATGTAAATATATGTAAGCAATGACGGAGAATACGATGGTAATAATTACAGCCTCCAGTGAGCTTTGGATTATGCAAACAAGCTGTGTGTTATAGTGTAGTTCGAGAAAAAATCATTAAGAATTCCTTGAATGCTCACGGGAACTCCACTCTAATTATGTCTATTAAGGATTTGACAGCGTTTATATGATTAATTTTTATTCATTTTTAGCTTTAATGATTGTTGCCTGTTTCTGTCAATTATTAAATGCACACAAACAGAGCAAAACAACTACTAATCAGACGTGTGTCAAGTTGAAATATTATATGAGATCAACATAGGCAACAACAATCAATAAAAGATAATATCTGACTAAAAGTTTATAAGATAATAGCAACAATTATTAATTCGAATCCGCCACTTCCACAAAGTTTTTTTAACTTTGCTATTTTTGATATTTCGTGCATTTTGGTAGGTGACACGGTGAATGGCGTACTTAGTCACTTTGGCGTACTGGCTTAGAAATGCCCACAAGCATACTACAGCGCAGCTCATTTGCATATTCTAAGGCTCACTGGAGGCTGCGATTATT
>JAHZNJ010001899.1:0-17243 GCA_027744475.1 Lepidocyrtus cf. sotoi NNG-2020 | reverse complement strand
AATAAGGAAGATGTTGAGTAATTCGAATTCAGTGAAGCGGACAGACACAGTCCTGTCATCATTGTCAACATTGTAGCTCTTTGATACTACTACTACACAGCATTATATTATCACAGCACAAAAAAGCAAAAGCCACCACCACAACACTCTTCTGTGTGAAAAGTTTTGTGCAAGAAGGAAGAAGTTTATAAGCCTGCCTGATTCACACCACCAACGTGACTTCCACTTTTACTTCTTTCCGTTCTCTCTCGTTTTATTTTTCTTATCTTATCTTTTCTTCCTTTTGCAAAAGAGTAGCAAAAAACAAGTCAAGTCAACACGAGGTTATTTCTGCCTCCTCTTCCTTCTTCGTAAACTTCTTCCAGAAAGTCTTTCACAGCAACAGTAGCAGTTGAATGAAAGTGGGAGCATTTCTCAACTTTTCTTCCTGGGCGTGCATTACAAGACTTATATTGAGCTCGTCTCCTTTTCTTTTCCTTACTCAGCAGCAGCAGTCAGCCTTTTGGCATATTACACAAAAATACACAGTTTTCTTCTCCTTCTTCACAATTTTAAACATTTTTTTCCACTTTTGACTTTCCCGAGTAAAAGTTAGAGAAAAGCTAATAAAATGGGTACATGTATGGGTACGTTGTGGAGAAAGAAAGAAAAGGAACATAATATTATACAGTCCTTCCTCACCTTAAAACAGTTTCTCTCTTTCTCTTCTTCTTCTATTTAAAGAGCTTCTTACCAACGCATTCACATTCACACATTTTACATTTTATTATCTGGATACTACACACAGAAAAACTAAAAGAGTGGAGAGAGGAAAGCTTCTTTTGACTTTTTGTTTGATCCCTTTCCGTGTTTTCTTACTCACACACTCTCTCAGCTCACGTTACAGTCCCATTTTAATTAATTCTAGCATTGAAAAATCGCTACCATTTCATTTGTCTTCCTGCAAAGAAAAGGAGAGGAAGGAGGAAAAGAAGAAAAAATCTTTTTAAGAGTAATTTTTATCATCACACTCTATGTGGCTGTTGCTGTTACTGCCGTAAAGCCTATAAAACATGTAGATCCCCCTTTTAATATAACCAAAAAGTAACTGTTAGGAAACAAAACTGGCTACCTGCTTTCGTCTCTTAAAACTAAAACAATGTCTACCAAAAAAAGCTTTTGTAGCAAAAACATGCTTTTTTGTTTAAAAAACAGAAAAAAATATGTACCCTATTTACATGTTTTATATCTCACATAGGCACAGACACACACACAAATATAGCCTACATATAATGGGAAGGAAGTGCCACTACATCTGGTTCGTAGGGGAAAATATTATTTCAACTAAAAAAGCAACGACGTTGCTTTACCTACTTCACTTTTACTTCATGGCTTGGCATTAGAGTAAGGGATGTGTTTGTGAAAATGAAGGTCCCAAAGGTGTAATATGTGTACTAAAATTACCTTCTTAGTATCTATCTATCCCCTTGCTGCCGACTACTATTACCACCGTCTTTTTGTTTAAAAAGGAAACAAAAAGCCGGTTTTTAATACTTTTGGCCGCTTCCTATGTGGATAGGTGGATAAAAAACGCTTTTGTGTACTTCCTCTTTTCCTTTACAAACGAAACGATGCTGTTGCTGTCTTTTTCTTGTTTCTCTTGTATATTCTGTAGACTCATTCAACTTTGATTTTTAATCACTTCTTTCACTTTGAGTCAAAAGATGAGGAAAACGAACATTTGCTTGCTTTTCTTTCCGCGTTGATTTAAATAAATGAATCAATGAAAGCGCGGCTCTGTTCCGTTATTGTGATAAAGAAACTAATGTAATTATGCAGACACACAGTTTGCACTTTTACAAAAGAAAACAAAAATAAAGTAACAGGAGAGTCCTGCTTTTAGCTTCTTTCAATTGCGCTTCCCCTTTTGGTCTTTTTCCTCTCTTTTTTTATCTCGCCCACTCTCTCGACTTATTTGAATAACTATCTTTCTCTCTTTTCATTTCATGTTCTTAAATTTTCAATTTAGGATTTTTTCAATCAAGCAAAACACACCACCAGCACTGACAGCACTCTATCTTTAAAGCCTTAAAATAAAATTTTCAGTTTTTAGACAAATCTAAATGTAGGTTTATTTAAAAACAATTTGGCCGAGAATCGCAACAGTTGTAAAACTGGCGGTGTTGTTTATGTTAATGAGACCTAGTCCCAAGAGAGAATGAGGGGAAAGAAGCGTGATCGAAGGTCATGAAATCACTTCCGCCAACTTCTTAAGCTTAACAACGCCATATTCCTTATTCCCTACATTATTCTTTTATTATGCTGTTGTCAAGCGTATCCCATTTCTAGTCTTTTGTGTGAATGAGCCTTTTTCAATTACTTTGCCTTTGCTTTGTTGATGATAAAAAGAAAGCTATTATAAATGACTACCTGACACACCGACCGACCGACCAGTGCCTAATGCCTATTCAATCTTTATTGTGAGTTAACAAAACATTTCTACTTCTCGCTCCATCTAGATTATTTTTTCTTCTTCCTTCTTCTTCTTTAATAAGCTTTTTTGGAACAACACCAGCAGCAGCAGTAAGAACACTACTCCCTCCTTATTCAGCTCTTTTTACTCTTTTGTTTGTAGCCATTCATTCATCGTTTCCACTTTCTACCGTCTCCATTTGCACATTATCGCTATTGAGTGCCTTGTTTAGTTTGTCTATCTTAAATGTAAAACTTTTCTCTGCTTTTGATTTTCCTACTCCACCACCACTATCGCCGCCTTTTCTTTCAATAAAATTCGTCCAATTCAACTTTGACTTGGCTTTGGCTCTTCGTGATCTCTCTTCATTTACAGCTGTCCGACGAAACGACTCAACTCACTTCATTTTATTTCCTTTTTTCTCTCACATTTTTAATAAAATGGAGAGTAAATTGAAATATTGAAATGCATGCTTGTTTAGCTTTAAATATAATGAAAAACGGGAACGGATGAAGCTAAACACAAGCTCGTTTGATTTGAAATGAATTTTCAGCGAGCGGGTGCCACCGCCACCGCATTGCCACTGCCTTCAATGCAATGTTTGCTTTGTTTCTGGAAAATTTCTGAATTTGACTGAATAGAATGAAATTTTACCTGGGGAAAACAGAAAAGGGTTGATGTCGATGAAGCATTTTAGGTTACAACGTAACGTATCATATTATCATCTCATCTCACGTATTTCTTTCTTTCTCTCTGGTTAATGAAAATCTCAATTAATTTGGTTTATTTCCTGATATCAGTTCAGCAGCTTCAACATTATTATGATCCATTTGTAAAAGCAAGCACGCAAAAGCAACGTGCAAGTAACCACCTTTCTGTTTTAAAAAGAAGATTCAATTTCAACTCATACGAAATTAACGTAAGATGCCTTTAATCAATTTATCTAAAACATGATTTTCGTTAAGGAGTTAGATGCAACATTACACGGAGAGTAATTAAAAATTTTTGAGGTTTTGAAGTAAATACTATGTCCGGCAGGTTCATTCTGTTTCTTCACTAAGATTTCCACATTATACAATATACTCCGTAATCACGTTTTTTATCATCATGCTCATGCTGGTATCTATCAAGTCAAGCAAAAATACTTTTCTCTGTCATAATCAATATAATCATCACTTTATTCTTCTTCACTGCACAGTTTTTTAAAATGGGGGATAAAAAACGTGAAAATGGTGGTGGTTTGTTAAAAACGCTATACTACAGCTCAACACATCAAACAAATGCTTGGCTTATTCTTTTCCTTTAGAAAAATAACCGCTTGGTTTGATATATTGAATGTCGTTGTTAAAAATATGTAACCATACATGATCCATCCAGATAGATCCTATATTCTGTTTTGCTTTCGTGACATTTGGTCGTTTTCAGTTTTAGAAGAATAAACATAATACTGTAAACTGGACAGCGATGATGAGAGGGGTTATGTTATATTTTGGCATCGTGACATTGACATTTTTTCCAAATAATATTAGGAAATGGTACGAGTCGGTCGGTAAGAAATGGTCGGATTACGATTAAATGAAGTAAGTTGAAGAAGTTAGAATGGTTATTAGTAAAGTATTATTGTTATTGTTCTTCTTTGGTTTTTGTGTTGTATGTGGACTGGACTTTATGACATTCTGTTTATATTTGTATTACATTTAAAAAATGTTTTAGTTTAGTACTTGGATTTGGACGGAGGACGTCGTCGTGGGTGGGTTTAATCTTAAAATCTGACTGTTGTTGTTGTTGTTGAAAGGAAGGAGAGTACAGGACAGGGAGAAAAACAAAAACAATTGCTGCTATTTATTGGGAGAACATTTTTTTAGAAAACGACTCTCTCTCTAGGAAGTGGAAAAGGTGGGCTCATTTATCACAAGAAATGTTTTAAAACTAAAAGAAAAGTGGAGGAGAATGTGATGCCAGTTGGTTGTGTGCCGCTCAAATGGAATACGCCCGTTTTGAATTATGTTTTGATGTTATTTGTTGTTGTTATTTCACTGCCGTTGTGCTTGCGCTGATCATTCCAAATCCACATCCATTCCAATAACATGGTCATTATGTGCACCACTACACGGGACGGGCACTGGAATGGAAGTCGTTATTTCATCATCCATTCCAACAGCCTAACTCAATTTCTTCATTTTTTAAAGAAAAATTTAATTGTGTTGATACTTGTGTTGTTTAGCAGAAAAAAACTACTTGAAATCTGTTTACTAAATTCTACAATCTTCAAGTTAAAGTTACAAAGGCACAGAGTACTTACAATAGAAAGGAAAAGAAGGCAAAGGAGCAGCAGCACAGCAGGGCGGAGAGATTGTATTTACGTCTGGAAAAAGAAAAAAAAGTTTCCACAACATTTATGTGGCAGTAGCCTAACAAAACCCGCACCAGAAAGAACATAACATATTTCGGAGACATTATATTTTGCAAACTCTCCCATTTCTGCACATAAATCTGCTCTGCTGCTGCTGTTGTTGCAGAAGAAAAGGAAAAGTACAACCTACCAACCTAAACCCACACAACACAAGAGAAAAGCTAAAGTTAATGTTTTGCTCAACAAAACTTAAACGTGCGGGATAAAAATATAAAGGTCAGAGAAGCCGAATGTTAAGTAAACAGGAAATGTGGGAGAACACACCTCGTGACAGGTCTTAAGTATCTCTTTACATTTGCCATTCCCCACAGCTGTGTACTTGTTTCAACATCCCCCCTCCTCCTTCAACTCACTCTCCTCCCCGCCGCTGTTCTGCTGTTTTTTTGCAGGATGGAAATGGATATGGGATGCAATGCAGTTAAAGAAAAACACTACTTTTGTAACAGAAACAGAGACGTATTGTTTGTGAGAATCCATTCCAGAGTTCGTGGTTGCAAAACAAAACTAAAAACATGAAAGAAGTTTTTTAAGTTTAGGATGGCTCCGCAAAACAATTTTCGTTTTTTGAGAAACCCCCGTAGGTACAGATACTATTTTGCATGGCTATTTCTTCCTAATAAAGCTAAAATATTGCTTTGAAGTTTTTGTATTGCTTCAAGATAAGTTCTTCTATCGTTTTTATCCTTCCCCAGTAAAATATTATTGCATGTATTTGATGAGTAATCGTTCTCAGCGTGTCACGACACACAAAAAAACTTTATATTTTTACTGGACGAAATGAAGTAGGTCATAATCTCTTGTTTGTGCTACGAACGTACTACTACTAAATTCAAATCGAAAAATAGAAATAAAACAGTATAAAATAAAATACTTTCTTCCTAGACAGCATGCAGGGATACATGCATAACCCTTATAAACATTATGTGCCTTGCTACTACCGAGATTTATTGAAAACTCCATTCCATAAAATAAAACAGTTTAAAACCACAATCCTTCTTTCATGTAGCTATGGCAGCGTCGTGTCATGGCTTTATTTCATGGAATATGTTAATGTCATGAACGTATTGTATCATATCTGCTGTCAACGTCAATTTAAAGTTTGTCTCTTCCACATCCTCTGAGGACCGAGGAGGAGCAGAGCAAAGAGAAGAAACGAACTCTTCGTCCTATTTTCCTTTACCTCTTTTTGTCGTCTCTTCCGTCTCAAAGAAATCCATCTATATGGAGATTGAAGAGAAACAAAATAGAAAGAGAAAATCAACTTGAATAGAGCAATCAGCATATTACCCTCACTACGTAATACAATACAGTATGTAAAATAAAGCTCTTTATGCGTGTGTGCGAGTGTGGAGTGGAAGTTCCTGATTTTCTGCTCTTTTCTCTCTCTGCACATATGTGTCGACGGTGGCTTAATTCCAATCTTCAATTCTCTGACACAAACAAACAAAACAACCTTAACTTAACAACAGAGCACTCTGCCTAGTCTCTGTTCCATTGATACAATGTGATGGTGGTGAAAGTTGTTAAGGTTGCTTATCCTCCTAATATGTATCGCTGTAGGAACCGAAGTTGAGCTGGGAAAAATATTAAGAAAAAGGAAACTGACATGAGGAAGGCTTGGTGAAGGAAATGTGGTGAAGTCAAGTCGTGAAAGGTGCAATGACTTTGAGTATCTGTGTGTGTGTCGTGCTGTGTAAGCAAATTGTCTTGCCTTTGCGTTTTCTTCTCTTCTCATTTCTCAAACGATAATCGTAATTCTTTTACATGTCAATCGCTTCGTAAATGGCACGCAGCAACTTTGCTTCTTCGTCTCCTTCGGCATTTTGCGTTCATTTTATTATGTTGCTTGTCATAATAGACCAAGTCATAGTGATGCGTCGTGTCACCTCCGTATTGGTCATATTCTTTATAATAAATATTTTTCTCTTCTTTGTCTTTCCACCTCCGTAAAAAAGAGATACGTCTTTCAGTTCATCGTCATGGAGATGTGATGTGTTCTCGTTCTCATCTCAACCGTTTATTGAAGAGGTTCATCTTCAATTTCAGTCAACGGCAACAATGGCAACGACATTGCCTCATCACCGCCACCACCGTTGCCGTTTGAGTGAAGTGAGGCAAGAAAACGTTGAAGCACTTCAAAGAAAAGAGGCGGAGAAGAGAAAAGGTAAAAGCATCAACATAGCACAAAAGAGGAAATTCGATTTTGTTTTGTTTCATATACAAACAAGTGCATTATGACAAAGATGAATACTTTTCTGTCTTCCTTCCTTCGTTTTGTTTTCCGTTGTTTATATGAAACGAGAGAAATATTGTCGATGAGTTTAAGTTCAAGCTACAATATCCATTTTACTACGAACGACAAGGACGAAATTGAAGAAAAAGACTTCTTAAGTAAAAGAAAAGATAAACAGATGCATGCGGATTGTAGAGAAACACATTTATTAGTAATGAATGGTTCTAATAACGTTTTTCTTGCAGCTACGCACGCCTATTATCTGAATTAGTGAGCATTTCTATATTTAAGAAAATAAGGCGGAAGCACTTTTCTCACTCAATTCTGCTGAGCACCTTTTTTAAAAGATTTTTTGTTTCTCTTTTGTCTTTTTATATTTTTACATTTTCTATAAAAAAGCGTTTCTGTGTCTCACTCAAGTCATCGTCATTAGCTGGCTTAAGAACAAGAGCTAAAGAGAGAGAAAGTAACGCAGCGCCACTATAATCAAGTATCTTGTATCTACTACACTGCAGTAGCGTAGCACACATGTACACCTGTCCTTTTTACTTTTCCATTTGTCTTCTTTCCTTTCCTTCCCAAACGGAAAAGATAAAAAGAAAAACCCGAGTAACCTGAGAACTGAGACTAATAAGGCACTAAAGTCTAGGCTAGACTTCAAGTGAAAGACATTTTCTCGCTTTTCATCGTTTAGTTTATGTGAACCTAAATAAGAGCTTTAATCCTTTCTTTAAGTCGCATTTGCATTTTCTTATATATATTTTACACAAACACAATCAACAGCAGCATAACAGCCGTAGTAAGCATTTAGTCTAGTTAGTTTAGTAAGCGTAGTAAACAAACATATGAACAGGAACGAACGCAGTGCAACTCATTTTTACTTATATCTGGCGTCTGTTTTTGAAGAATAACTTATCTGCAATTGATAGTAATTGTTGTTATGAAAAAATAAAATTAGGGCCCTCAAAATTTTCTGTTTCTGTTTCCAGTCCATTGTTGGGTAATTAATGCAACAACATCAGCATCTGCAGCAGATACTTCCTTAATACTTAAATTATGTTGCATTGTTGTTGTTGACGTCCACTCTTCCTCATCTCATCTTCTCCATTTCATTCGCTCACTTTCCTTCTTTCCATCTTCAAAAACAGACTTTTTGGAAATGCTTAGAAAGATGATGAAGAAGATGAGAAGGAGAAGAAGAAAGATGATCATACAATGGAGAAAATCTAATCATTCTTGTTCCTGCTACTCTCTCATCACCACTCACTTCTTCAAAAAGTTTCAATCTTCTTCACAGAGCTTCAGCTACTGCTGTTGTTGCTGCTGCTGAACCACGTCATTATAATAAACTTTAAGCACATGTTTTTAAAAAGTTTTCCGCTGCCCACTTTTACTACACTTACTCCACTGTCGCACTTCAATGAATTAGTCCTTTGAGACAAATAAGATGCTTAGTCATACGTAAACGCAAAATAAAGGTAAACTTTGGAATTGTGTATTGATCGACCTGGCTTTGGATTTTGCATGGATTTGGCTTAGCTCTTGTCTTCACTGATAATCCACTTATTTGTAAAAAGAAAAAGTAAGAGCAAGAAAGGTCTCCAATTTTTAAGTTGAGTGGCACGTGCACAACAATACAACAACAACAGCAACAACAGCAGCAGGAACACATACATAAACATTAAACAGATAAATGCTTCAACCGTTTCCTTTTCTTTTTCCTTTATTCTTCTTCTTCCACTTCTTACCTGTCCATCCTCCCGTAAATTTGAGTTGATAATAATTATATTAAAGAAAACTATGGAAAGTGGAAGCGGAATGAACTTAAAGTAAAATGGAAAAGGAAGGGAGGAGGTGGAATATTTTGGGAATCTCTGATAAAATTTGCTTTCTTCCTTTTCCTTCTACTTGTAATGTCGATGTTGAAGTTGAGTTGATTTTGATGTGTCAAAAACAAAAACAAACCAAGCAGAGCAAAAGCATCAGAGCAGCAGCAGTAGAGCAAAGTGAGTGAGTGAATATTTAAGACGTGAAAGGAAAAGAGGAAGGAAAATGGAAAGGCGAAGTTAAGGAAGAGGGCAACGACCTTTTTAGCTCCACCAAAGCCCCACTGCCGCAATGATAGCGACAATAACAATAGCAATGATTAAATTTTAATGCTTTTAAGTGACGGTGCTCTCTCTGGTGGTGGTATTGATGGTTTTGTATATGTCTATTGAAGAGAAAAAATAAATGCAAATTCGTTTATTCCATTAATAATGTAAACGTGAAAAAGTAAAGAAGGGAAGAATGGAAAGGAAATAGAAAATGGTGTTGATGATGATGTTTAAGTGGAAGTGTTGAACACATCTTAATTGTAAGTTATTGACGTATTCATTCCGTATTCCTACAGCAGGAAGGAAGAGGAGGAAAATTCCCTTTAATAGGATTACTTTTATTGTGTTTTGTCATCGTCTTCATTCGCCGTCTAATTGTGATGATAATTTCGGAAGGAAATTGTTAGTTTTTTATTTGAATCTTAATTTAAAAGATATGGCATGGCTCGTTCGTTTCTGTGCGTTGGCTCTATGTTCGTTGATGCTTATTAAAGGAATTAGTTTGCTGAAGAAGATGAATACAATCAGTTATCTATCAGTAAGGGTCTGTAAAAAAAATGAAAAATAAAATAACGGAGTCAGCAGCAGCACAGCAGCTTATTGTAGGCACGAGCAGAAAGATGAATAAAATATTTTTTGTTCTTTGTCTCCATTTTGAATATTCTTTGGTCGGATTTGTTGGAAGCGGGTGGTAAAAAACAAAAAAAAACAAAGAAAAGAATTCATGAATTTTTTAGGAAGAAATATGTAAGTGCAAGAACATGTCTGTTGTTGCTCTTTTCCCTTCTCTCAGGTTTAAATGTAATCATTTATTGCCATTTTGCTCGTAAAGTGAGCTCAAGCATGGTTTAATGTTCACACTGCTGTCTTCTGCTCCTCATCATCATCACAATCAGCAGCAACAGCATCGTCAATGTCGCCGTATTCGTCTTCCTCTTCATATCATCATATCATCGTATCATGAAAGAAGAGAATCACGAATGTGCATCGCATCAATTCTTATTCACAAATAAAGAAAGAGTGAAAAGCAAATGATGGGAAAACGTTGGGAAGAAATAAGAAGAAAAGCAGAGAGCAAAAAAAGACGCGAAAACAGATTGAACTTGCTCTCTTTTTTGCGTTCAATCCTCTCTTCTCTTTCTTCCCTTTTTGTTAGAAGAAATGTAGTCATCGGCGGAAGGTCTTTGTCGTTTTCCTCATTTTGAATGCCAACTTTACTCATTTCGAATGCAAAACGTGTCTCCTCCATTGTAATCTATTCCATACTAAGCGAAGTGGACAGGCTGTCTCTGATGCTGCCTACTTCTAGAAAAGAAGAGAGAGAGAGAAGAGAGAAAAAGAGAGAAATGGATACTTATACCGCGTATTAGGAATGTGTGGTGCTCCCATTATGAATCCAGTCACCAAACCAGGAAATTCAGAGCAAAAGTAAAAAGCTAATGTGCTGCTCCATTCAACATCAGCAGCGATATAAAAAATAAGAAGTTCAGCTTAAGTTAGCTTTAAAATGGAAAGAGAGAAAGAAAGGGGCAAAGTATTATTTGTTATGTAAGAAGACGGAGGAGGAGATTTTGAACGAATGCATAGAAAAGGAAGAGACTTCATTTCTTCTTTTGCTTTTCTTTCTTCTTCTTCTTATTTTCTTCCTTCTCCTTTTGATACGTCCCAACAAAGACAAACAGAGAACTGAGAGAGAGGATTGAATAAATTTGGACGAGAATATGGATAAAATGGTGTGTAGAAGAGAGACTTTGTTTGAGTAGCAGACTGAGAGAGTGAAGAAAGTCAAGGCTTTAGCTTCAACTTTATATTTTCCAGTCTTCCTTGGGAAATCACACTTTTCGTTCTTCTCCTTCCTTCAAATTTTAAAACATAAAACACCTCATCCTTTTCTTTATTCGTTTCTTTTCTCCTCAGCTCTCCTCCTCCCTCATATATTCTTCTATCATCTCATCCTCCTTCATGCTTTTTGCTCACTTTTCTTTGAAGTTTGAGATCCTGCGGCGAGTAAATATTTTGTGGATTTTAGATTAACTCTAACCGATGAATGGTTGCATCGCATCAGCACGCTCCCGCAGTTCCTGGTTTGAAGCTGGAAGACTATCTTCCCCGTTCAGCAGCAGTACGTCCTTTTCTTTCTCTACGCTTTTATAATTCCGGACAAATCTCATATATTATGAAACCGGGAAGTCAGTCATTTCCACCTTCCTCCTTCTCACAATTTCTCTTTCTTTTTACTGCAATTACCTTCCTCCATCCCACGATGATCATTAGGAAGTGCAGTGCATTGAGAGAAAGAGAGAGAGAGGAGGACGTTGAGTTGAAATTTGAAATAGAAAGAGAAGGTTAAAGAATGGCGCGTTTTATAGATGCATGCCATAATGATTTCTTCTTTTGTCTTCTTCTGTGCAAAGTAATCAGTTCGTTCTTCTCTGTGAAAACAGACTGCTTTGTTTAGTTTTCCTTTTCCTTTTTTGCGCACACTCATCATTCTCATACTTTGTCACTCTCAAAACTTTCTCATTCTTTTTGTCTCCCTTTGTTTTGACTGCACACATTCACAAATAATACAAATATTGGATAACACAACAATGCCTGGTGAAAATTGGAGATGATGAAAATGCTGATGATGATGATTCACTACTCAAAGATGGATAAAGAAAGAAACTTGTAAATATTTTATCCACTCTTTATGATCTGTTCTGTTGTGTTGGTTTTGTTCCACGTATCTTCCGCTTCCACCTTAAATCCTCATTCCCGGCTCAGCTCAATGTTTTCTTATTCTTGTTGGCTTGCTTATTTGTTGTCTAAATCTGAGTGAGTGTTGGATTTGGTGGTGGCGTTATCTGCAATGAAAATGCGTTCGTTTTGTTTTGTTACATTTCCTCCATCCTCCAAACTTAGATACAGACATATTACTAGGTATTAAACATACGCAGTGACTTGTCTTGAAGCACATTTTCTGCTGTTTTTGAGGTTCAGCATGAACTTTAGTGGTAGCCTTTGCGCTATGGGGAGGCTGACTCGGGGTAAGTCTCAATCTCGCATCATCATCATCGCCCTCGTCTTACTTTTGACGAAAAAGCAAAATCTATCCAGCGGCAACCAGAGAGGCAAAGTTTTCTTTTTTCTACGAAAGAAGATTGTGTCTGTGTCTCTGAGTGTGTGTGAGTTGAGCTATTTCAGCAGCTGCTGCTGCTGTTTCTGCTTTCTATTGCTGCTTAAGCTATACTTGAATTGAGATGGGCTCCGGGTACAAAAGAAGGTAAAAAGCAAGAAAGCGTAGAAAAAGAAAAAAAATACATTTTCCAATGCATTCCTCTAAATGTATTTTGTCTGCATTGAACGGAAAGATGGTGGCGGTTGAGTTCTGGTGACAGTATCCATTATATTTTGTGAGACTTGATGATATACCTATGTTTCAACGCTCCTATAAGATTTCGTGTTTCTTCTCCATAAGAGAATGAAAAATATAGGTGATCATTATTTTTTTTCAAGAAAAGAAGATTGGAGAGGATACTGAAAGTCATAAGATGACAAATGGATGTGATCGTACTGAACCGGATCCTCCCAAACTTAACTCGTCTGCCACTATAGTTTAGCTTTAACTTCAGGTTTAAGTTGAAGAGGAAATTAGAAGAAATTGTGTCTCTGCTCATGTCTTCTGACACATTCGACTCTTTCGAATCTAATGCTATCATCAGAACGCAAAAAAAGAAAGGAAAGAAGACGGAATGTGATATTGCGACAAAGTACAAGATGCAATCATTTCAACTTTCTTCTTTCCCTTCTAGAAGATACATTTATAAGTATGCACTATTTTAATTGTACAAGTTGGGCTTAGCTGCTGAAACGCTGATTTTCAGGCTCAGCCCAATAAAAATTTTTGACACAATTAAAAATATTTGTACCATACACATCTTCGGCGCAGCATTAAGCTATATGTCCTAAATTTGTTCTTATATTGTCTTTTTACATATTGAAGCAAAATCAAGGCTTAAAAAGTAAAATTAACTGCTCCGAAAAAATTATTTTAATAAATTAAATGAAAAAATCATTGAAGTGAGGCATTAGCGTTGCAAATATTTCCTTTTAGTTTTACACTTAGTGATTAATTTAGATCCTAGGTTAAGCCGTATTGTTTGCTACAAAAAATAGTTGGTTTAGGTAGGCTGAATGCAGTTTAAATTAATAAATTTTTAATTCTACTTTGTTTAAAACCGATATAGCTCAACATTTGAGATTTTATTCTTGATTTAAATAAAACATAGATGGGCTGTCAGTGATCTGAATTAAATGATTTTAACAGGTTTTCTGCAAGAAAAATACATTATTTTGCTTGTGGTGGAGTGTGAAGGAATTCCACCTACTTTATTATTCCCTTTCAAGCCGTAGTAGTGCCATTTTGTCGTTGTCGTGTTGAAGTTGAAAGAACAGGAAAAGAGTTTAAAAAAATCAGGAAGGAAGCGTAAGAAGAAGAAGGAAAGTAGTTTGTAAGGAAAAAAATGGCTATGCAAAACTGCTGCTCCAAAACACGTTACTAACATCATGTAATTTCGGTCAATGGACAAAGTAGCAGCATAAAATCTGTTATATAGTGATAAAACGAATTTTGTGTAGAGTGCTTAGCAGCTTTAAAATGCAGCATAGCACAAGCATTATAACTTTACATGAAATTGCTCACTCACTTTACTACTTACTCGCCTTACTTAACAGCAGCAGATTTGATTCTCCCTCCCAGCAAGAGTAGCAACTTAGCAAGTACGAGTAGAAAGTAGAAAAGGTAATTCAACTGTTGAGATGAGAAAGAGAGAAAGGGAAAAATTTCTTCAGTGAGTTCGTGTGTAGTGGTGTAATGCGATGTAACGTAATTCAGAAGGCGAAATAAAGTGATCAAGGAAATTTTGTGGTTAGTTGGCTTTGACCTCAGAGAAAAGAAAGAGTGAAAGATTCTCCTTCTGCTTCGTTCCCTTCCCTCTTTCTCCTTTACACGAAAATGTGTTTAAAGTAGTGTAGTAAAGTAAGTAATGCAATGGCAAATGCAATCGTCCAGAACATCATCAAATAACTCCTCTCTATTCTCACTCTTTTGCAAAGATTGAATTACTCGAAAGGAAGAAGGAAAAATGTAGTAAATGGAGAAAAAAGAAGCTCTTCTAGAGCTGAACTGAAATCAAGCTCAACTCATCTTCTCTTCACTCTCTTCCACTTTTCATCTTATTTTCCCTTCTTATTTAGAACACTGCAGATTCAGTCAGCTCAGCCCAGAAGTGTATTGTTCTTCTGCTTCTAAACTCCTTTGTAAGTTGAATCATTCTGTTTCAGTTTCGGATCGGACTCTCCTGAAAAATTATCGAAAGTCATTGAAAAACAATTTTTTCTCTCTTTCTCTCAAGTGTTGTTGTTGTATTTTGAATTTTTATTTGAAGGACTGTTGCTGGTCAGAAAGAGAGAGATTGGCATAATAGAGGAAGTTGATAGAGCTATCAAATCTTTACTATGCCACTACCACCAAACCATCATCACCACCGCGTTCCCCTTCATACCAATGTCAATACATATACGCCACCACTTGAGAAGCAAAACTTCTTATTTTCTACAGAAAAGAGAAAGAAGATCGTTTTTTCCTAAAGTGAGTAAAGTTTACCTCCTACACAATCACAAATCTGATTATTCTCTCACTTACGCATCCATCCACACGCTCTATTTTACTTTTTAGAAGAGCATTAGACTTTACTTTATTCTCAATCTTCGTTACGATTCAAGTAATTATTTTTCCTACTTCTGCTTCTATTAAAGACATAATTGTATCTACTTTACAAAAAGTAGGGAAAATAAGGAATGACTGTACAGAGAAATGCAATAGAAATGAAAAAGGATGCAAAGAGAAAAAGAAAAATTTTCACTCCTTTATATTTTACATCCTTATTCTTGATTCCATATAAATAAAGATTAATTTTTCTCCTTGAGGTTGTTGCTTCGTTATGTACTTGGTTTTCACTTGGAAAGCAGCTCTCAAATTATTCAATCTTTGAAAACTGCGTTGCTAGTCATTCCTCAACAAAAAAAGAGTGACTTTTTAGCTTGAAGTGATCCCAAGGGACTTTTCTCTATTATGGCTTTGCGTTTTGGCTTTGGTCTGCCACGGGAAAATGAGAAAATCGTAACTGTAACGGCAGAGTCAACGCTATACTGGCAATAGATATAACAGCATCAGCGTAACGTAGTGTTTACAAAACCAATTTCAATGAATGCTGCCCCTTCCATTCCATTACTCCCTCCAAACATTTATTTATTTCATGTCTTGAGTCCTCTTCTGTTTCCTTTTTTAAGCATATCATTAATAAAAACGGACTGAACACGTAATGTGGCTCTTATTCCAAAGGAGAAACCTCATTTGAAATTGTAAATAAGATTTACATAAGCAAACCCGAAACACTTCTCTTCTGCTTTTCCTGATTTTTGCCTGCCTTTGCGTCTTCGAAGTGCTGATAGAGATATCAGCATTGCTACTAACCTTCTAAACCTCCTTTTGAAGCAAAAATACCAAAATAAAAATAAATACGAATTAAATATATCAATCTAGGAGATTAAGTTGGGTTTGGAGGAAAAGATGTTAAGCTTGTTGATTTGTTCCTCTCTCGATTCCACTCTTTTAAACTCTCAAAGGACTGCCAGACCAATCCAAACTAGACAAGATTTTTTAAAGTTTTCAGATTTTTTCCCAGGATGGATGGTTACGTTACAGTTACGAAACGAGCGGAATTAAGGCGTAAGGGCAAAATAAAAATGTTCCAGAATGGATAGAGGATTGACTGATTTACTTTATTTAAGTGAATAAAAATAAACGTAAATCCAAATACCAAAAATGAAAACATTTTGCCTCGTTCTGGGAGTTGATGAAGTAGAAAAAGGAATATTTTTGAGCAATTTATGGTAAAAAATCAAATCGAAGCTTCGAGATGAAAACTCGACGAGAGTTTGAGTTCGATTAGGCGGATTTGCTTATTTATGCATGGAACTGGAATGAAGTGGAGGAAAAAGGAAAGCCATTTTTCTGGTTCGGTTCAATTTGTTTCTTTAACTGGTTTTGGGAAATGCCTAGAGTAATTCTAGAAATTTCGAGAGATGAGCGATTAGTAAAATTGGCAAGATGCGATGGACCTTTTTGCCATTCTTTATTGACTTTTCTGTCTAATTCTGCTTTTTTCATTTTTCCTTTACGTAGATGATTGGAGAGTTCAAGTGAAAATTTCGTATCCCAACACCACCATCATGAACTGGTTGTTACGTTTTAAAATATAATGACAATTGTATTTATACAGTACCTAGTCAATCTGCTAATCATTTGCTAAAAAAATAAAGAAAGAAAAAATAAAAGCATGAGACTTGCTAAAATGTGTTTCTTTCCTGGTTTGATTTTTACTTAAGTCAAGAGTCTTCCTCTTTACATTTTATTTTTTTACTTCACTGCTATTCAGAATTTATTTTATTTTTTCATAATTCTTCATTCAGTCAGATACAGTACTAAAGCAGTTTCTGGTGGTAGTGTTTGTTGAATATACAATCCTTGTCCTGGTCCGCTCAAGTGTTTCCTTCTCATCTAAGAAGGCAAAAGAGAATCTCCGAAACTCGTAGTAGTCAGATTTGACCTTTTTCCTTTTATTCTTCTGTAAAAATATATTTTCGCTTTGATTTACACATTTTGTCGCTCACCAGCATTCTCTATTTTAACTCTGCTCTGACATTTCATCGTTGTAAGATTTTCAAAATCAACGCTTTTCTATTTACAATTTCTATGTAAAAAACTATTTGAAGGACGACGCAGCAACAGAGACGATCATGGCAAAAAATGGTAGTGATTGTGGAGAAGGCGATCTATCCAGAAAAAATAACTTTTTTCACTTGAGCGCTAACACGAGTAGAGAGTTGAGAAGAACTCTAGAACGAAAACGTGATTTTGCTTACGTTATGCCATACCTTTCACAAAAAAATAGGAAAAAAAGATTTCCATTTTTGTCCGTAAGTTTTTGGCAAGTGGATGGATGT
>JAHZNJ010001898.1:0-14757 GCA_027744475.1 Lepidocyrtus cf. sotoi NNG-2020 | reverse complement strand
AGGGACCGTCTTTTAATTTAGCTTTTGATGGTGACGACTGCTCAGAATTCCAATGATGGGGTAACCTGGTCCGTGGCTTAACTTACATTGATTACGGATCTACTCTTTCAACAGCAGCAGCAGCAGCAGCAACATGATCATCATCATCATCATTTCATTTGTTCAGTGAAGCTTAGAATGTTATTCCCAAAGCAAACAACGGAAATAAGGAATGCTGATCCCATACTTTCCTTTCTTGTAATTCTCTTATTTTTTCCGCTTGTTTCCACTACTGCATTATCAAACTTGGATCCGGTAAGTGAAAGAAAAAAGCACTACAAAAGCAGATGCAGAGGAAGAAGTACAAGAAGAATAAGAATGAAAGTAGGCTTTAGGGCTTTTCTGAAGTTAGAGCTGGAGATAGAAAGAAACAGGGAAAAAGATCAAATTGTTTTTTTGCAAGTAAAGGCCGTCGCATTTTTTCCCTCCTACTACCCATGCAGTTATTCTATTCTACCAGTTGATAGTCTATCCAAGAAAATCTTTAAATTAGGATGAGGAGAAGAAAGAAAGGATGTAATAAAACAAACTTTTACTGATTTTTATTCTTGCCGCTGCCGCTGCTTTTACCGTTGCTACTACTGCACTGCACTACTCCTATTCATCTAACAAAAACTCGTACTTTCGCGTTGGTTGAGTTAAGCGAGTGACTGACAAGACGTAGTAGGATGAGAAATATAGAGAATGAATCCTATCTTGTAAATACGTACGTACGTACGTAAGTAAGTAGATAAGATAGGAAATTGCGTTTTCATTTTTGTGCCTTCTTTATATTGATTCCAGGTCATAAATGAAACAATTCAAAGAGGCAATAACAGTCGACTCTTTGGCAGACCTAAATGAAATGTATGATGGAGGAAGATTGAAGAAAGGGGATGGAGGAAAAGGGAATGCAAAATCTTCAGATAACATTCCCAAGCCAAACTCCTCTGCTGCTTCTGCTGCTGTAGTTAAAGATCATCATCATCAACAACAGAAAAATCAAACAATGACTCCTTACGAAACCTCTTTAACAGCGTTCGTCTTCATGTCATTTGGGGTCTTCCTCCTCAACCAAATACACAATTTTGTACAAAAATCGTCTTCCATTGCCCCAGGATTAGTCAGTCATGGTGGAAGAAAGAATGCTGAGGAAATGATGGAAACCGTTGTTGGGAGAACTTTACTGGATAAAGACATGTTCGATTGGTACGCAGAACCCTTTTCCCATCCGGAAAAAAATGTTGCCAATTCCTTATTACTGGGAAGAGAGGCTTCATCCCTAGATGTATTATTTGATGAACCTTATGATGATGAGCTGAAAATAAAAGTAAATGAAACAACTCCCTCTTCACCACCACCAACCCTTGGAAAATTACATGATGGAATGTGGAATGGTAGAAGTGTGGATGTGGATGATGATGACAGGTTTTCTGCAGTCTACTCATTCACTTCCAGTCGACACATTAATAACATGTTTAGAGGTTTCCTCAATATTGTCAACGCGTACACGAAAAATTCCCGGGCTTTGGAATGTATTTGGTCCTTATATTGTCAGGATTTGGATTCTACTGCTGGAAAACGGGGATTGTACGGCGTTGCGGCAAGGATTAATAGGTATGTGCCATATGCATTATTTATTGTAATTTTGTATTTTTTTGTTCTTATGTACATACAAGGCAATCATCATTGTCATTGCTGTTAATTTAATGGTTTATGGGTTTACGCTATGCTAAGGCGAAACAAACATTTTTGTAATGAGTTTTTTGCTGTTTTTGCAATTAATTTGTAATTTTGTAAAGCAGAATCTAAGCGAATCCAAAACCATCCTTTATCATGTCGCACGGAATTCGCTTCTAAATTGTTTATGACGCATTCCCTTAATTCGTCAGTAGTCCGTAATTGAAGCTACAAAAAAAACTTTAAATGGCGATTTTGTAATCTGTTTCACTCCAAAACACAACAATAAACTTTGGTATATATTTTTGAGCTAGAGTGGCATGCCAAACTCTCAAAAACGAGTTTGTGGAAAGAGGTTTTTTAGTTAATTACTATTTATTCCTCCTCCTACTAGATGCCGGCTACCCAATTACTTATTTTTGGAACCCTGCTCCCTTTCCTTACTACTACACAATTTGTTTTAATGAAACTTCTGAAAAAAGAGTCGAATTAAACTCGCCATATGATGAACTCTGCCAAGCTGGGATAGTTGCTGCTGCTGCTGCGGTCTCTCAGCAGTCAGAACAGAAGCTTTTGCCGTTATTGTTAACGAGCCTTTGCCAGGGAACTAACTCTCTTCTCCTTCTTTCCTTCCTTCCAACTTACACTTACTAATAATGGGACAATAGGGTAGACATTAGGAAATGAATTTCTCAGTGAGATGTGCTTACGATCATGAGCTCAATTATGGAACACAGCAGAACACATTTTGTTGTTAGCCTTTCTCTCTCAGTTATTAAGACCGCGACCAGAGGTTGTAATTATGCCTAATTATTTATTGCAATCACCCATTCTTTTTATTAGTATTTCAATACAAAAATCCAGCAGTAAAAGTAATGCTCTGCCCTGTGTGTTTGTGTGTGTGTGTGTTGTGATTCTTCTTCAAGGTGACTGCAGTAAAATTTGTTTTTAAAGTCAACCTTAAACTTTTAATTAATAAATGGTGCCTATGGCTTCAACGAACTTAGGAATAAGGATCATGTCTGTATTTTAGTAGGAGGTATTTAGAAATCCCATCATCATCTTTTTTGTCTTGCTTTGTTTTGGCTTTGTTTGTACTGCTCTGCTTCTGCTGTTGCTGCATTTGTGTAACTGGAGTTACCGTAATAAAGAACATATGGGAAGCGTTTTCTGTAGAGGACCAGACCAGACCAAGAGCATTTTTTGTCGCAGAGAGAAACAGGGAAAGCTAAATATTAAATAATTGAATGAAACAGTTCTTTTTTTAACCTCAACAATTCTGCTTTGACTTTAAAAAATCCGAAGGTTTACTTTATATATAAATACATACACATATATTTTACAAAACCCTGCCTTTAGCAAAAGAAGAAGAAAAAAAAGTTTAGCGATTCTTTTAAACTTTCAACTTAAAAAAGTTGCAAGTATGTAACTATGGGTTGAATTAGAGAAGAGAGGAAAGCTTCATAAACTTTTCTCTTTGCTAAACGAGCCAAATCCAAAAACCTAAGCATACTTCATCACTCCATCCAAATACCTTTAAGTTAAAAAAGAAATAATGCAGAGAAGAAGAAGAAGAAGGAGGCTTTCAAGACACAATGGGAATTAACACACACGAACAGAAATACATTCGTTTCCTTTTAAAGAGCTGCTGCTGATACAAAAAAACTGAAAGTACCCACTACTTTAAAAACACAGTCCTTTTATATTTACAAGATTTTGATTTTTTTTTCACCTCACCTCACCACACAAGCACTCAGCTTCAACTTTTTTAAAACTCAACCAGTAGCAGTTTTGTGGGATGAAAAGCTAAGAAAATATATTTTTAAAAGGGAAAGCTATTTCTGTTGTTGTTGCTGTAGAGGAAGTAGGAGGAAGTTATAGAAGGATATACATATGTGGCATGGCATGGCATGGATTGCGTGCGAGTCGAGACAGCACACACACACACTCAAAACACAACCACCGCATTGCAATCTGCATCATCATCTTCGTCATAGTACTGCTGCTTCTCATAGCATCATTATCATCACATCACTTTCCTCAGCAGCAGCATCCTTTTCTATTTTGGGTTAAATCCTACTACGCGTATTCTTCTTCAGAGAAAGAAGAAAGAGGGAACTTGTAAGTAAGTACCTATCTTATACATGCGACGAGGTTTCTTGAGAAAATAAGTGAAAGTCGAGCATTTTGGCGTTGACTGAAGAAAAAAACCGCCACACCACATCACCACTATTACTAACACACGTAGACATTTTTGTACTGTTTCTAAGCTCTTTTTTCTTACTGCTGACGATGACGAGAGTCTCACACAAGTCACAATTGCATAAGTAAAATGCGTTGTTTTCTTGTTGATAGTGAAAAAAAAACGAAGAAAGGACAGAAACGGGTAGAGTGCTTCTTTATAGAAAAACACGGATCATGGAAAGGTCTAGACGACGACTGCTGCCACTGCCACATTCCCACTTTACTTTTTCATCATTATTAAATATCTTAATATGCAATTTTATTCGGAGGAACAAGGTGCTTCCTCCCTCCTCCAAAACACACGTCCTAATAGTTAAAATAAAGGGAGAGAAATCTAGGTCATGTTTAAATGCTCTTTGTGACTTCCTGTCTCCCTCTCTCTTATTCTTTTTATTTCCTCGGCCTTTTCATTCAACAAAAAAGTTGAGCTGTGCTGGGAGAGAGAAGCACGGAAAGGGGAAATGGAAATTCTTTTAATGTGGTTTTTAACATTCTTTTCGAGTACACATATTTTCATCCCTCATCCTCGTGTTCACTTCCTCCTCCTCCTTCTCCTTTACTTTAACTCTGGTAGGTACAATGATGTCGGCCAAAAGTACAAGATTTCTCGGGGTTTTCATCGTATATTATGATGATGAGTTATGACTGTTGAGCAAAAAAAGAAGTCTTTTTTGGATTGAAACGAAACGAACATTTTTACAGCTTCTTTAAACTTCTATTTTATCTTTTGACGGTTCGAGGAAGCACGAAAGAAAGCAAAATAAATTCGAATTTATGAACAGCTTTAAATAGCAATAGGGAAAGGAAATGCTCCAAGAAGGAAATAAAGAATTTGAATTTGTGTTTAGAGAAGAAGTCTCTCCTGTCTTCACATGAATGTCTTTGAAATAATGCGGTTTTTTCGTGATATTGCAGTGTGGGATTGCGCCTCATCATGGACCAAATTCCACCGTCGTTGACACTCGATGTTATCCTCCGTTCTTTAGTGGGTTGGGATGGACTACCCTGCCGGAAAATGTTCCCTGCGTAAGCATAATAATAACCATAATATATATACCTACTCCTTCTTCACTTCTTCATGAGCTCCAAAATAGTTTACGCTTTTTAAGTAAGAGTATTCATTCGTTTTCATTATTATTGCTCCCTGTCTTTCTTTCTGCAGGTGTGTTGTCGGCAACGGAACACTTTCTCTTGTGGATGATGCCGGCACTACTACTGCAGAGGAAACTACTGTGCATAGGAACACCACCACCACTGCAACAAGCAAGCAGCAGTAAAAGGAGGGCCTGCCGCCCCATTCACATCTCAACCCGGATATTTTTGAGTGCTTGTCAAAATTTAGAAATCAAATAATTTGAATTGTTTAAAAATATAATATGTAAATTCTTACAACAGAGGAGCAATGCAATCCCATTCATAGATGGAGTTATTTTATTATTTTTTTTCATCCGCGAAATATCAAATGAAAATCTCGTATAGGGTTCTCTGTTTTACAACCCATTTGGGAGAAAACCCAACATACATATAAAAACTAAAGTTACTATGCAAAATGTCATAAATTGACTTTCCGTCTAGAAGTTTATAGCTTAACGCGTCCATTTTTATTAAAAGGGGAAATAAAAATTTTATTTTATAGTAGAAAATTACTTGCCTATATAATTTTATATTTATGAATATTTTTGTACAAGGATACATCCTCCATTTCACAGCAAAGAAAAATAAATTAAACTTTTCTGATTAATCTGCGAGTGCAAAGTGGAAACGAATGTAAAACGGACTGGCATAACTACTTAAATGCATAATATGCACAGAAGATTGCAAACAATAAGGTGATGTAAATTAATCGACATCCATATCATATCCATTGCAAGAATACTGCAGAACTTTAATCTAAGTCTTGAGTTCATCCTCTACCTCTATCTTGGAGTTAAATCATGTAAACTAGTAAAAATGTAATGCATAAAATAACTATGCAATTTAATCGTAAGATCTGACAAAAAACAAATTAGCTAGAAGCTCAACGTAATTAATTTTGCAGTGGATTTAGACACGATTAATTAAACTGTCCAATCAATGTCTTTACTGAAGGTATTAAAGGTTATTTCATATTGCCCCAATTCTAAAGTTAGTTTGAGATTACTAGTCCCATTTTACCTGATTCATTTTATTGACGGTCATAAACGACAAAATGGTTCTTTTCCAAAATTCGTGGCAAAATCCATCCTTTTCAATTTTCATGTTTGCTTAGGAAACACTTTTCTTTGTGTACACAATTCAGATCACAACAGGTATAAATACACTTACTTAAATGTAAATCAAAATCTCTTAAAAGTCTCCACTTAAATGACAGAATTTAACTTTTTTCTTGGTTTATTGTTATTGCTCACTCCTACGCTTCATCAAAAGCCCATTTTGTTTCAAGGCATCACCAAAAATCCCATAATAGTATTTCCAGTCATTTCACTTTTATATTCAAATGAACATAAGATTTCAAGCTAGATCCGAATGTAGGGGAAGAAAAAGGAACCTTGTTTCCATAACGCTTACTTCCCGCCTTTCTCCAGTTCATAAAACGTCATTAAAGTTGTTAATGCGAAGATAAAACAGAATTTCAGTGGTAATAACGCTTGAATAGTTGCAAAAGGAGAAGCGTTCAACTGCTTCTAGCTATCGCTCAAAACTATTACTAAGCATATGCTATGCAAGACTTACTAAATTATCCAATTTACTTTTATTCCTACGGCTAAAAATAAATGTCCTTTGATAGCTAAACGACCAAATGTAATGATGGGAGATGGGCGACAGAATTCCCAAATATAAAAATGAAGAATTCTACTGATCAAAAGAAATACATTATGAAAATTATTTTTTGCATAATTTCACTAATGTCACTAAAAATCTAAAAAAAGGATCTCAAAATTATAAACAGCTTTGTGGTTTCCATTTCCCCATATTTTTAATAATATTAAAATAAAACAATGCTTTTCGTAAAGATTGGTTTTTTGAATAGAGTAAAATTGCTTATTTACTTTAAATGAAGAAGTTTTAAGTTTCCCTTCCTGTAATTTTGAATTGAACGGAGAGCATAAGTATGACGTAATGGGTCTTTGATAGTTGGTACTGCTGCTGGTGGGCGTGCTGAGGATGAATTAACGGATGTATGAAATCTCTTGTTATTTTCTACTACATTTTACAGACAGCCACTTTGCTACTTTAATAAGCATCATAAGGGCTCTGTTCATTCTGCCTGACCAAGGAATTCTTGGAAAAGCCGCTGCTCTACTGCTGTTGTACGCAGTATGGTGCCCTTCCTACTGCATATATATTTCGCATAATTATGGGAAAATATTAATGAAAATGAAAGGAGATGAGCTTGTGCTTGATTTTGAACAAAACTAGCAGTCAGTCTGGTCGAGTCAGTGAGCTTAAAATAAACTTACAATCCTTTGTGTGCAGTTTCTTTCGCCTACGTACGTGGTGGTTTCTTCTTTCTTCTTGTTCATTTTCTGTTTGCTCTTCTTCATCCCACAACGATTTTGACTTTTGCTCACCGCAATCCTAAAGTTATTGGGTCATACTAGTTGTTAGCTCGTTTACTCATATACTGTAACTCAAAACAATTTGGATGGATGCCGAACGTAATTAATTTTAATTCACTGTGGCCAAACGAAAGTCAAGAAATCTAATCTGCTGTATAAATATTTATTTTACTAGAGCTTTTAATTAACCTTAAAATTATTTAGCGTTTCATGCCATTACTTTTTAAATGGTTGATTACTGATACGTGAAACGCAATGAATAATGCATCATCGCATCACCTTCACCACCACCGCCGCATATATCATTATGCAATCCGTCGGTGGTGGTAAATTATACGCGGCAACTAGCAACTTGCTAAACAAAAAATGTGTTTGTTTGTTTGCAAGCACTTTACTTGTCATCCTCAAATTTTCAATTGCCTTTTAGACATTATACCCACTCCCACTCACCCACATTTTTTCTGGATTAAAAGGAAATGCCGAAAATCTTCTGTAGATTTAAACTCTACTACATAACACATAGAAAAAAGAAATAATGTAAAATGTAGTCAAGCAAAGTCAACAAATTAGAAGGACTTCGGATGTTGAGGAGGGAAGCGACATAATATTCAATTCAATGATAATGAAAAGGAAACAATAACGCTCACTCACAGCAACAACAACAACACACATGGCTTATTTCTTATTATTTTTGGGTTATATATGTGATCTTAGAATATGATTACTGCAACACGCTGCTGCCACCCTCTCACATTATAATACATGAAGATAGTTAAAGAAAACGTTATAGCAGTCGCCGGGTGTAGAAGCTTCTCACATGAGCCAGCTACCGCACCACCACCACGACTTCCATCGCTTATTATTTTACACAGGCATTTATTACATTTTTGTTCCATCATCCCACATTTCTGTCACGTTGACTTTCACTCTCTGTTGGAAAATAGAGGCGGAACAGAATAAAACTCAAGCTGTTCTCCCTTCCTCTTTCTCTCTTCGATAACAACATTCTTCCACTTCATGGCACGGTACATAATATATATAAGACAGTCTGGCAATTTGGTGGTTTTAGCTGGATCCCTTGAAAAGTCATGCAGTGAGTGAGCCAGCAACTTTTCACCTTCTTTCTTTGAGCCCGTCCGTTTGCATTCTCTGCAACAACAGTTCAGTTATGCCTTTAAATACTTTCTAATGTAGTAAGTTAAGTTAAGCAGTAAAACGATACTGATTTCTGATCACCCTTCTTCCTTCCTTTATTATAATTTCTATTATTAAGAGAAGACTTCATGTTTCATGTTCCCCTAATTTCGAAGCTTCTCTAGCCTGGCACGATGATCGAAGTTGCAAAAGGCAAGTGCATCTACTAAAAGGACGGATAGTAACAGGTTTTACAGCTCTTAAAGATCTTGTAAAATGCCATTAACTGACTAGACGTTGTAAACAGGTTTGCCTTGCTGCTCCCTGAATGATTTAAGTTGGATTATAGTATTAAAGCAGTAAAAGTGACAAACTTTTTCACAATACAAAATCTATAAAAACATTTATAACAAAAAAAATATTTAATGATAGCGCCAGAAGCAAGCATTACTATTAAAGGCAAAAATAAAGCTAAGCAATTTAATAAGTTCTCGGAAATTGTTTTCGAAGTATGCATAGTTTTTTTATTATTTGATCCTGTTGAAACAGTAAAAATACACAACACAACAGGAAGAAACAATATTAACATTATTAATAGAGCTGCACACTACAAACAAACAAGTTGGGAGGAGGAGTAAATTATCGTCAACATCTTAAACCAAATGCACGACATGCACGATTCATAAACAGTATTGTTATTATTACAGTTCGAGCTGTATACACCAGATATTTATGTCACAACCAGATGTGGACACTACACTACTTACGTACGACTACTGCTGCCCTTCCTGCCATACATTTTGCATTAAAGGAAACAATAATTTGGGCAAAAATTTTGTCCAAAATGGAGCATAAATTCTTGCAGTAGTTGTTTTGCTGTTGTTGTTGTTGCAAAATAAATACTAAGTTTGTGTATCGTCAAGGAAAACAAAAATACACATACGTGAAATGAAAGTGAACTTTCCTTTTTCTCACGACACGAAGAAAATGAGGAAGGGAGGAGGAGTGCTTGTATACATGAAAGAAGAAAGTGAAATGAAGCAAAAAACGTAAACATATTCAAAAGTAAGTAAATCTGTTGGTTGTTGCTTTCGCTCCTTTCTTCTTCCTCCTCTTCCTCTTCTTCTTAAAATTTGGCAAGTGGTCTCCCAAGTTTATTTTATTCTGTGCAGAAGAAAGAAAGGAATCTGTTTCATCTTGCTCCAATTGCTTGTTTTTATACCCACATCAGGGTTAACTTCCTTAAAAAACTGCGTACCAACAAACGCAACAGCAGGACGAACAGGAAAGCAAAAGCAGCTCAGTCAGCTCCGCTCACAGCCCGACTTTTTTCTTTTTGCTATCAGAAATCTATGCAGAATAAGAGGAAAAGAAAGCAGCATATAGACGGAGAAAGAGTTTTGTTCGTTGCTTCCCAATGGCAAAACAGGATGGAGAAATAAATGTTTGTATGTTATGTACGTACAGTGTCTGGATCTGGATCTGGATATTATGTTCATGTTGCTCAATATGGGAAAAGAGCAAGTGAGTAAAAAGAGAGGGAAAAGTTTAGTCAACTTCACTCTGGAAAAGGCCTATTTTATGGTGATGGCACTACTGGAACGGCCACAGAATGCTCTTCCAAGCTGCACTCACAGAGTAAATTTGGCAGTTTGAGAGAGCGGACAGGGTAGAAAGGAGATGAAGGTTGGTTGCTTGGTATGCTCACTTTCACTTTACATCACAAAATATTATTTGCACACAGGCAAACACACACACACTCACTTACTCAGTGGTTGGCTCTAGTGACATGTGGTTCATGTTCATATTAGCCTGCAACAAAATAAAACTTAATACTTAAAAGGAGGAAGACTAAAAAAGAAAAAAAAGAGAAGGATAAGATATATTTTATTTCTTTTCTTCAATTTCCCCTCCATTCCCAATTCCTCAGTCAACCACGAAAAAAATCGTACAGAAAATAGAAAGAAAGTGAATTTGAAATTTTCCTTTCTGCTTTGCTATATTGCTGAAAACTAAAAAAAATATGGGAAAGACAGTTTTTGGTTTACGATTTAACAACTGGCATTGTTGTGTCCTCAAGCAAAACCATTAAAAATCTTCCTCCATCATATTACATCACATCACGCGACATCTCATCTTCATCTGCCTGCATTACACACAGCAACAGCAGCGCTCACCATTATCCTCATCATCCCCATTATGAATGTCGTTTTGGAGGAAAATGAAAATACTAGAAAACTATGAAGTTGTTTGAAGTGTGAAAGTACCAAATGATCGAAATAGTGCATCATCGTGCCGAGTAAAGTGAAACGAACGAACAAATGGAGACAGCTCAATGAAGTGGAATGAGAAACACATGGACAAGTCTGATTGTGATTTTCTCTCCTTTGTTTATTATCATGTGCTTTTATCATCATCATCATCAGCAACATCATCAAAACCAGTAGTGAATGAGAGAAAAGGTTTATAACAATCGTCACCACAAATGAAACTATTTTTGCCACCAGCAACAACGCAACGCATCGTCTAAACGACACAGTAGCAGCAGCAGAATCAGCACCACCACTTCTATACTGTATCAAGTAATATTATGAAAGTCTGACAGTCACAGTTCGGTAAACAGCTTACAGCTCTTTCCCTCCAGGATTCCACTACTTTCGTTCACTGACAATGAGTGACAGTTGACAAATTGACAGTGAAATCATTTCTATCTCTTTCTCTCTCTATCTAACTCTTTATTTTTTTCTATTCAAAGTCCCATACAAGTTCTACCTCCTCCTCCTCCTCTTTGAACAAATTATCATCTGCGTTGCAGTACGTAAAGTAAAGGACGAACAGCAGCAGGAAAAGGGCCGCAGCAGCAGCAGCAATTGCGGTGCGACGCGGCGGTACTACTGGAAGAGACGCGAACGTTTCTTCCCATCTTTCTTCACGTTCCACTTCACAGTCATCATTCGGAAGTTGTTTGGCTAAACACCAGAACCGTTTTTATTCTATTGACTTTCATCCGCAAGGAGAGACAGACAGACAGAGGGATTGGAAGACAACCTGAAGCTCTCTATTGCTTTACCTAGTAGACACTATCCTCGTTCGTTTCCCCTATTTGTTTAGAATATTAATAATAATAAAGTGCTCCTGGTCTTGCATAGACATACACAGAGAAATACTTAGAGTTGGACTTTGTTCGAAAATAAAACCCTGTTTTGTTTACACTTTTATCGCCACTCACGTGGTGCATTGTATGCATTTCAGCAAGTAGAGTGGGAGAGACAACACAACCATTTTAGTTCTTCCCAGAAGAAGAAAGCCAGCAGACAGACATGAAAATATATGTTTTTGAATTAAGTGTCTCTTCAGGATAATAATTAGTATGTGTGGAAAGTGAGTGGACCTTGCTAATTCTCGATTATCATCATTCTACTACTCAAGTACAAAAGAAGAGGGTGTGGACAAAAGAGTTGAGGAAAGCAACAAGCAGCAAAGAAGAAAAAGAAGAATGATAAAAAAAGCTACTGCACTGTTCTGAAAAGAAAGTTTTCCACTTGACTTTTACCCTTGTTCCAGGATAAATGAACGAGACTCGTATATATAAAAGATACACACTAAAGTAGTTAGGAATAATTGATGTGTAAACTTGTCCAGGAAGAGAAGAAGCGAGAAGAAGTTTTCTGAAAAGTGGAGGATAATAGGTAGAATGGACAAGCCGAGTTGAAGTTGAAGTTGAGTAAAGCATCATCATTGTTGTGTGGGCAGTGCAGCAGCAGCAGCAGCAGTTATAGAAGTGGCGAAGAACACAGACAGAAAGTGCATAGTTAAAAAGTGGTTTTGTACTTTCTCCGTTTTCGTAGATTTGTTAATCCTTTTTCTGCTCTTCCCTCTCACTCTCATCAAATTAGCCTTGCGTGTGTATATACTTGTGTTTGTGTATGTGTGTGGTGGTATCCCTGTCCTTCCCCCTCCAACTTTATTATTGTTATTATCGTGATGATGCTGCTGATGATTATGTTGATAAGGAAATGAAAAGAAAGATCTTTTGTTTGCTGCAGGATTGACAAACAAAAGAGGAAATAAAGAGGAAGTAAGGAGGAGGTGGAGGAGGAGAATAAGAGGGAAACTGTTGTATAGAAGAAGAGTGAAAATTTACATTGAAAACCTCCCCATGCAGTGTCTGCAGAGACTCATACTTTCATATCTGAAGTGACACCATACAAGAAAACTTTCCAATTTCCTTTCGTCACCATCACTTCAAATAGAAATATTGCAATAACGCCAATAAAAACTTTTCTAGAGTGAAAACATTTGCTAAACTTGTTTCCCTTGTTGTACTCACTCACACTTGTACGACTTTTCTGCAACAACTTTTTTCCCTCATATGCTATAACTTAGCGTCGTCACTGTTCCAGACTTCATTTATTTCATCTGGAGAAAATTCCTTGGGAGAGTTTTTTGCAAAAAAAAACCTTTCTGGTGGACCGACCGGCTCCTTACGGCATTTACTCCCATTCAATTTTGGTTGACATCGAATTAAATAAAAAGGAGGAGAAAGAGAGAGAGAGGAAATCCTTGTATACGTATATACATACATTGTAGTACACACACGCATACTATTTGGATGGAAATGATGATGGCGGCGTTTTATCAGTCCTAAGTCCAGCCATACGTTAACGTTGCATATTATTCCCTCAACTTAAATTACGTCCCAAACAGGCTCTTTCCAGACCAAAACGTTTTATCCTTTTCAGCTACCACTCAGTAGCAAATAAAGTAAGTACAAAAAAAATTTACTTTTCCTTAAACTTTTCTATTCTAAATGTTTTGATACACAGAAACAGCAGCAGCAGCAGCAAAAACAAGGGAGAAAGTGTTGCAAAACTGAACTTAATTAAGTCTAGTGACCGAAGAATCCACATGGAACTAAATCTTTCCCTCGAGAGAAAATGAATAAAATAGTGTAGAGTAAATAAATAACTTTTTGTTGTCAAATGCAAAGACGGATTTGAAATATAGACTCGTTATGACTCCACACACACACACACACAAAGCTTCGTCCTATTTGCCAAAAAATATATTGTTTTCCATAGATAAGGAGAAAGCTATCCAATGCTAATTTTATGCTTGGACTGTTTTCCCTTTCCCTTCTTCTTACCCGCAAAAAATATAGAACTTGTTAGTAGTTAGATGGCTCAAAGTCTCTGGGAAGTTTTTTTCAAGTTTTTTTTCTTTGCGAAGAAGAAAGTTTAGACGCATTTTGGTTGCTCAGTTGAGTTGAGTTGAGTTTGGTTGGGTTGAGGTGGCAATTGTTGAACTCTCATGTGTGGTGATGGCGATGATATGATGGTGTGGTGGTAGCAAAAAATCTTTTCCTGCTAATATCTAAACTAAAGACCCTAATGGTTAACTTAGTTATTACTTTTGGTTTCTATTACAAACTGGCAAGGGAATCTGCCAAGGTCAAAAAATCTTCTTTGTAGTACGCAAAGTTGTTGCAAAGAAGATGGCTTTTTTATATAATAAATTGCTAGTACGAGCCATGACTTTAAAGGTAATTTACTACCCCTTTTAAAATGCTGTACGTTACGTATAGATATAGTAAGTACGAAAAGTTACGTGCGTACAAAGTATGTTAGTTATTTGCCACAAATTATTATAAAATAGGCAAAACTCTTCATCAACTTTGCTTGAGACGATTCAAATTATCAACTTACAGAAAAAATTAAAAATTTAATTCCTTAAATTATTTTGTTTACTTTTCCAGCTTACTTTTTAAATTAAACAGATATTGCATGAAACCGTGACATGTGTGTTTGTAAAATGTAATCTAATTTAGTCTTATCATCATCATTATAAATTATTAACAACATAAATTTTCGGCTTTAATCATAATTACGAAAACACTCTAAGCTGAAATAAAATAACAGACTGGCTTAACTGTTTGACATATTACAACAGCCAAAATGCGGAAAATTATATGAAGCACGTTTACTTCTTAATTTTGATTATGGTGGTGGTGGCGTTACTGTTGGTGTTCCAGAAGAGGAAGAAGATAAATGAAATGATGAATGGAATGCGGAAGATGGAGACCAAGAGGAAAGAATAAGTGGATGTGACTTGTCGGAGAAAAAAGCCTCTCTACTACTACTCC
>JAHZNJ010001897.1:0-16277 GCA_027744475.1 Lepidocyrtus cf. sotoi NNG-2020 | reverse complement strand
GAAATTGTTGTACAATGTACAACATTAAAATTAAAATGACGCTTTCTTCAGTCTCTTAATTTGGTTTCTTTCGTTGTCTTGCTGCTGCTGTGTATAAATTATAATTTGTTAGACAACTAATTTTTGCTGTAGTTTTTAAACGATTTTTACAGAGAGAGAACAGTTAAGCGATTGCCGGAGATAGAATGATAACTGCACGCTCAATTTCCTGCCCGTTCTTTATATGTACCACACAAGCCATTCAATTATATGCTCAATTATTATTTTTTTCTCATAAAAGCTCATTGCATTTCTTGGAAACAGTAGATTTAGTGCTTTGTTTAGGAATGAAATCAGAGCTAATCATCAAAGTGATTATTTGAACTGAAAATAGGAATTAAAATGTTTATTTGGACTGGATTACTGATTGACGTAGGTAATTTATCTACTTTTCCGCATTTTCCGTTGCGGTAGCCGTGTTCATTCATTATGTCCACCTTTCGCCGAAATCAAGCTCAAATCAAAATCACCGGACTTTTTATTTGAGTAATTATTATAATATTGAATTAAAAATTCATAATTAATAATGAGTCATGATTAGTAAAGCAAGGTGAAGCATGGCTGAAGATAAGACTGGATAATTTTAATTAACAAAAAATATCAGGATTACTGTTGCAAAGTTTATACGCTTCGATTTACTATGTCACTTTGCTATGAGTAAGTAATTGAAATTGTTGTACAATGTACAACATTAAAATTAAAATGACGCTTTCTTCAGTCTCTTAATTTGGTTTCTTTCGTTGTCTTGCTGCTGCTGTGTATAAATTATAATTTGTTAGACAACTAAAGAACAAAGAGTCAACATGTTATGGTAAATATAATTATGCGTATCCATTTACTACTCATCATCGTGATGGATATTACTATGCATGCATTTTTATTTTGTCAATAAATTTAACTCGTTGTGCTTGGTATACACGACTACGATTGTACTTCTTTTACTTCTCATGTCATTTTTCGTTGTCTATTCTTTAATCCTTTATTCTCTCTTATCTTCCTGTCAATGCAATATAATGTCTTTAAATGTCTCCCATATAAATAGTATAATCCCATATTATATGGGGTAAAGCGGGGTAAAGCCTTAGCTAGCTCTAAATCATACACGCATTTGTATATCAGTTTCATATTAATAAGTAACACAAATGTAGCTTAAACGATACAATGCATAGCTGTTGTTGTGTTAATTTGATAAGCAAGTTACTTTAATATGATAAATTAAGTATACAATAATTTTGTGTAGAATTCAAGAAGATTTTAAGATTTTATTACAATAAAATACAAATTTATACAAGTCAGAAAAGGGTTAACTTTTATTTGAAAAGAGCATTTAAAAACATCCATTTCATAGAGTTCATTTTAACCAAAAGCTCTTTTTACATTGCGTCTTGCTTGAGATTTTCGAATAGTTACAGTGAACAAGAAATATTTTAAATAAAATAATGGGCACGGCATTTATCGGTAAGCGAGATTTCTGGCCACAGTAAAATAAATTGCGAGTGAATATATCTTTTATCACTATGTATTAAAATTCCTAATGAATAACCACGAAAATTTAATAAAGCTCATGAAGATAGGTGGAACAGGAAGGGTTTACGATGGCCGTTACTATTTGTTGGGATTGTCATCATCATCACTCTCCTAGGTGTACTAATTGCCTTGGTTCTAGTAACAGATAAGAATTGCCGAGCAGCTTTGCCTACTCCATCTCCAGTCCCAACAACAACTTCCACAACGACGACGACATCAACTACCCCAGCTCCACCTACAGTTCATGTAATTATTCTTTTCTTATCACAATTATCGATTATCTTATCGATCAAAAAAAAAAGAATTCGATACTAAATTGACTTTTTTCATAGCCACTTCCGTGGCATCCGGAATCACTGCCCGCCACTACCTTGCTTCAACAGGTGTTCTACCAGAAGCAGTTGAATTACACCCAAATTGATTGTGGGCTTCTCTCGCCTTTGACATTTAAGTACATTTTAAAAATTGAAGGGATAACCGAGTATTTTAGCGGGGAATGTAAGTGAGCCTAAAAGAATCCTTTTTACATAATGTTTACTTAAAATAGTAAAATTTCTAAATTCATAAAATATTAATAATGTTTTTGTCAAATTGTTGTCCAAAATTTCACCACGAAGCTATTGCACTCAGCCTTGCAAAGACAGCAGCATCTCAACACGCTGCAGCGATATTGTTTGGGATTCACTATGGCCCCAATGTAGTACCCCCACCCCCTCAAAGACCGTGTCAAGAGTAAGACAACCCAGATCAGATACCATGGAACGAAGATGAAAACTTATCCGTATCCTTCACATTACAACAGATATTTCTATCGAATTCGTTAAATCGCATTACAAACTTACTGTATTTTTTAGGTATTTACGAAAATCCGTTACCTATTATATGGAAGTTAGTTTTTCCACGTTTATAGTAAAGTAAAATATTATCTTATTAATAAAATTAGTAAATTTAAAGACAGAGGTCATCTTTGAATCATAATAACATATTTTGAGAGAATTTAATTTTGGAAACTAGTGCATCCAAATCCAAAGATGTATAAATGTATCATAATCAAGGATAGATTGGCACAACCAAACGTTTAGTATAACTTTGACCTTACTTTGTGATTTGATGAATCAATACAAGATTTTTGCTCTTTCTTGTTCTTCACTTCGCTGTGCTCAAACGGGAGTCCCATCCATCCATTCCATCTTACTTTTAGGTCAAATAACAACTTTTTTCTTGCATTTTTATTGCATGCTTGGTTGAATTGCATTTAATTCCCTGACAGTGAGTGCTGTGCTGATGGCGCTACATATTACATAATATATAACACACAAAAAGACAAGAAGATGAGTAATTCTTTATATCTTTATATATGATTTTAATCACGTGAGGAGGAGTAACTCTTCTTTTTCTGTATTTTAATTACAGCCTTGTGAAAAACGTTTTTCTTTCTCTCAGTTTCGTGTTTGATGTTTGACTCAATTCATTCTAATATCAATTACGAACTCAAATCAACTCATCTCTGCTTTTTGTGATTTCTTTCTTTCTGCCTTCACTTCACTATTTTGCTCCAGTCAGTATTTACTATTTACTTAAGACTGTTGATTTTATTATTTAAAATTCTGTTTGTGGGGTATAAAATAGATCAATTGTATGTATTTAAATAAATTTAATTGAATTGTGTAACAGAATCTGAGAATTGTATTTATGCAACTTATTGCTCAACGCATTACATTGTGATCTGCAATTTTAATTTTAAAATAAAGGAAAAAGACTTTCGTTAAAAAAATAGATTACTCACAAAAGACTGAATTCTGAGCGGAGATCTTTGTTCGGTTGTGCGAATATGTTTGGTGGACGTGATAACAGTGGTGACCAACGAGGTTAATCAATTGCTTACCTTACAAAATATAATATTCCGACTAATAATAAAGTTCAAATTGATTACACTGCTTACTTAAATGTTAAATCAAAAAATAATCATTTGTTTCGATAGTTTTGGTTTCTGCCACTGACCAAATTGCTGAGCACGGAGGGGAAGGGGACAGTGTTGATGAAGACATCAATTATTCCAATCTACATGACGGGCAAGGCAGGTCCTGTAAGTAGAACTTACTAATTATCTTTTACTTTTGTACTTATTATTAACAAAAAAAATGTTTTGTGTTCATCGTTCAAATATTTTTCTGAAAAAGTTATTGAGCTGCGAGCATACGTAAGGAGGAAGGCGTACATTATTTTAATTGTGGGTTTTGGTGTAACGGCTCTCTTTGGAGCATTGATCGGGACAGCTATTGCTTTGAAGGCAAGTTCTCAGGTGACCCCAGTAGTTCCCACTCCCACCCCAACTAGTCCCCCAGTGCCTACCACGCCAATAACAACTCCAACTACCCCACAAACTACAACAACAACCACTTCCACTACGACAACTACCTCCACAACAACAACTACTCCAAGACCTACTACTACAGCATCAACAACACCAGCAACCACCACAACCACAGACGCCCCACAGCCCGGTCCTCCCGTTCCTACAGTTCATGTAATTAATTACCTCTTTCAAAACTGTTTTTTAAAAACAAAAACACCATCGTATAAGATTATGATAATATGTTTCTGTATTTTTTATAGCCTCTTCCACCATACCCGGAGACCTTGCCAGCAACCACTTTGATGTATCAAGTGTTCAACAAACTGCAATTGAATTACACACCGATAAACTGTGGCCAGGAAATTCCTCCAACATTTAAGTTCGTATTGACCATCAAAGGGATAAGTGGGAGCTTTGCGGGGGAATGTAAGCCAAAAGCGTATGGTGAATCTTAATTCAATATTTAATTCGTTCAGTACTTTAAAATATTAAAATGTCTTGAAATTTTTTAAAGCTGATGAAAAGACACATGCCAAAACGGCAGCATCTCAACAAGCAGCGATGACAATATTTGGAATTCATTACGCTTCGAAGGACATACCGCCACCGCCTCCTCAGCCATGCGAAAATTGATGATGCCACAGTCATAATTATTCTCAGCGTTCCTCAAATAAGTTAAAAATTAAAGTTAATTGCATATCGTTATAATTATAATATTTGACATTTAGGTTGTAATTTGTTATTTTATATTTGTATAAATAAAAACAATAAAATCTGTACAAAGTTCAATCCAACTTTTTAAAAAATATAATTATAATTGTGCGACAGAGCAAACAAGAACAGCGGTGGTACAAAAATAAGACTAAATTAATTAATCACTTAATTACAAAATTAACAAATTAAGGCTGACTTCTTTCTTCCTGATTAATAAAGGAAGGGTTATCGACTCCCACATCATTAGACGAAGCATTCTTATTATCATCAATTATCCCAATCTCTACCTCCCTTGACTTATTTTCTTTCTCCTCTTCTTCTTTGCTGTGCTTATCAGCAAAAAGCTTTTGGATATCATCGAAACTCTTCCCTTTCGTTTCCGGTACTAGGAAGAATACAAATATTGCACCCGTCAAACAAATCCCCGAAGACATCCAATAAACTCCTTTATACCCAATCACGTCTTTAACATCCTGGAAGGATTTTCCCGCTGCGAAGGACAGGGCCCAGTAGGAAATTGAGATGCACGCTGAAGCCAATTCTTTCACGTCATTTGGAAGAATTTCGGAAGTGATTACCCAAGGAATTGGCCCCAATCCCACGTTATATCCAACGGTAATCACCATCAAGGATAGTAACGGAAGCCAAGTCAAATCTTCGGGCGCTTTGCCTTCATTCTGATCTTTCAAATAGAAGAATATCCCCAAGGCCAGCAAACTAACGAACATTGTAAGTTCTGAAATTATCAGAAGGATCCTCCTCCCCAATTTCTCTACTAGGAAGAATGGCACAATTAAAACGGTGAGTGCCTGCGTGGCTCCGATGATAATTGAAGCAGTCTTCGCATCCATTTCCGTTCCCGCCTCTTCAAAAAGCTCGACCGTATAGAGGGAAATTCCGTTCATGCCGGAGAGTTGTGCGAAGAACATCAAAAACGCTGAGATTCCAATAGGACGAAGAACGCGAGGGCTGAACAATCCCTTAAGGTTATCATAAAAGTTTCCAGTGTCCCGTTTATGCGCAGCATTTACAGAGTCTTCAATCTTCGACATTTCCGGTTCAATGTAACGTTTTGTGGAAGCCCTCCTTAACCATTGCAAGGCATTTCTGGCTGCAATCGGCTTATTACTTTGGATTAGGTAACGCGGAGATTCCGGCATGCATAGCATACTGAAGAAGAAGACTATTGGAATGCAGCCGCAGATTATCGTCAATATGAACCAATTTACTAACGCTCCCAGAACGTAAGTGAATAAGATTCCGATGCACAACATGAGAATAAAGGAGACAGCCAAAGTCCCTCTAATCCTGTCTTCAGAGACTTCCGAAACGTACGCTGGAACAGCCACTGTAAAGGCCCCTCCACAAAAGCCGGTGAGGAATCGTCCGGTGTATAAAACAGCGAGATTTGGGGCGAATGCGATCATCACCCATCCAATAGAAAACGGGATTGCTGTTAGAAGCATTGTTCTTCGTCTCCCAATTTTTGCGATGAGGAGACCCGCAACGGGAGCGGCTAGAAGGGCTCCAAGCTGTAAAACAATTGAAAAAATTGATTTGATATGAATTTTTGTTTCAAAAATGGAAGAATAAAAAATTTTTAAATAATTTTTTCTTACGAGTGCCGTAGTGGCCACCCAACTCCCATTTCCAATATCCGGGAATTTCTCTCTGAAGTCTGGATCCACCAACACTGGAGCGCTGAAGGTCAACACATTCCCCAAACAGAATGAGCCAATAGTTGCTACAATAACGGCTAGAACGGTGGCCCTCCTTTTCGGTCTCCAGGTTGATAACCTCCTCGTAATTGTTCCGAATTTGGTTGTGGTGGAGGAGGACGAGCTGTCAGTTCGAGCTCGGCTTCTGTTCAGTTCGTTGTTGTAAGGGATCGGGTTAGGATTGTGGCTGCTGTTGGGTGACTCGTCTATTGTGCTCATCTCGGTGTTAATTGAAGCAATCGATGATGTCACGGACACCGACTGCGCACCTTCTTCTGTCATCGCGCTACTCATTATGAAAATCGGAAATGAACTGAACTGAAACTTCTTTCTGCTTTCAAAGTTTAAAGGAAATTCAATTTCCACAAAAATCTCTGCTGCGGTGCACTTGCACCTTGCACCTGCCTCAGGTAAACTTACTCACAAAAATGCACTTCGAATTTTTATGATACAAAATCATAAAGTTTGTAACGAGTATTTGCTTTAGCCACCTGCAACTTACTTTTTACAACAGCAAACATGCACTAAAATATCAAAGTTTAACTTTACGGGTAATGAAGGAAAACTATAAAGCTAAAAACTAGAATTTAAAACAAATTTTCTGTCATTCCACTTTTATATTAGTTTACTGCTGTATTTGCCGAAATTAATACGCTTTGCCAGTCAGTCACTGTAAAATGTTTTGTAAAAAACTAAAAACTTTCCTGTCATACTTATATTGCCTATTGTTAATTACGCAATTATGCAATCTCCCCGAATGACAACGAACTTATGAAGCCAAAGCATTGGTGCTGGAACAGATTTATACAAGAAACAAGAATGAATCCTCCCAATCCACATTTATTGTGTAGCTGAAATCGAAGTTGAGCTTCTTACTGAGAAATTTGAGAGCCTAACAATCTACTGCGAAATTGTTGTCAAGCAAGAAGCAGCAAGAAACACTTTAAGAGCTTTTTATAAGTTATAAGGAACCGAAGGTAAAAAATCTGTGGTGACGAACGAGCAAAATGTAGGTAAGATGTTTAGGGTAACCATCTTCGTAGCAGGCAGGTAGTCAAGTCATTCTCATCTCATTGATGAAGACAAAGAAAGAAAATCTTGACAAAAAATAAGATTTTAGATCTTCTTCTTGATCTTACCTATGCATGAAAATTCAAAGAAATTGGCTGGTCGGCAGGTTTTTTGCAAACCAAATAGTGTAATGTAAAGGTAAACTTCAATTTTTACTTCATCGTCATGTATTTTTGTCAAATATTTCTTGGTTTTTGAGTTGAATATATATTTATTATGTACGTAGTTTTTTTTTACTAGAAATCGACAACTTTATAAATATTCAATTCTCGGGGTTTACGATTTTGCGATATTATTATTGTGGCCAAGTTAGAAATTCTTAACCCGTTGACTTGTATTCGCAATTTGCAAAACAAAAGTCATGCCATTCATGAGTTGGGAGGGAGAGGCGTCTATTTAACCATTTCGCGACAAAACATTTAATCCGTCGAGTGAGGTACAAGTCTGTGCTGTGTATGACACGTTCCTTCAACAACCTAAACAAACTCAAAAAGATAAACTTGTTATATGTTCTGATCACGAATAAGTTGCGTGTGTGTAATGTAGATATGCAAGCGAAGAGCCAGAGAGATTTTTAAGTGGAAGTAAGTAACATTTTTCGCTATGTTGTTATTGCTAATCGTATGCATTTTAGAATATAAAGATGAAAAAAGGGACTGACTGACTGCGAAGCGAAGGAGTCAAGGAGTGAAACTTTTTATGTAGAAATACAAAATAAATTATGTTAGGTTACTGGAAGTCAAAATACTTTTGAGAGAGTGCGTCAACAGTGTCCTAAGAACTGTAAACGAGGGTTTGCAATAATTTTATTATTATCTATTTTTAAATAATTTAACACTCACACGTCATTCATAGATGCAGCAGCACTATCACAAAATGGTGTACAAGTTGTCCTCAACAAAGGAACATTCAACGGCACATATTTTACTTCTTTAAAGAATTTTTGATTTGCATTTGCAAAAAAATGCTTATTAGTATGAAAGTCATTTTCCAGCAATTAAAAAAATGACCAGCAGTAAAAGATCCAATCCATACTCATTCAGATATATTTATTAAAATGTGCATGTAAAGCGTTTCAAATTTGCCCACTTTTTATCCATATTTTTCTATAATTGCAAAATTAGCGATTTGTGGTCTTCGAGTGTTTAAACAAAAAGATTTCTTCAGGGATTCCCTTGTTTTTTAATGTTAGACATCAATTATAATTTTATTAAAATGACAACTACTGAAACCTTTGAGTACATCAAATAATTGTACGGTGCGGGTGCATATAGTGTTGTGTGGTAATTGTACTATAATTAATTACGTAATCTGACTAGGTACATTGCAAGAAAGAATCAATCGACTCCTCTTTGTATTATGTAAATTATGTATCCTTTGTTGTATGGACAGGTTTAAGCTTAGGCAACATTTTGTTAGTCAGCATTACACATTTTTCGTAGTATTTTTTTGCATTATATTGCGTCACAAAGTTCTCCACGAATAAATAGAAGAAATCATCTACAAAAAGCAGTTTTTTCTAGACAGAATAAAAACCGGTTCTGAACTTCTGAAACTTTCAGCAAGAATCCAGACAAATACATACTAATAGTAGTAAATAAGTTGGTAAGCATTTCAACGAATCTGTAAAGATTAAAGATTTAGCCTAAACTATTCTGCTATTTCTACTGCTCATCATGCTGGGCTCATCCATACTGGGGAGTGTGGTATTTGAGGTTTTATTTATAATTTTTTATTAAATTTATTGAAGAAATCAGTAAATTACCAATCCAAACGGTTTTCTCACACTGCCCCAACATTTTCTTGCAAATAATTTATGCTGCAAATGACATTTATTAACTATTTAATGAAAACAAATACTTTCCTTTTCTTTCTACAACCACTATTTTTGCAGGCACTCCCCTTCGCAATCAAAATTTCTACGAAGAAACAAACCACGCTCACCCAAATCCCCAACACTAACAACCAGAACATCATTTCAAAATTATCTAAACTCAAAGGTTTCGCCTCTCCCGCTCCCGTTTTACTACTCTTCCCCTTCAGAACCGTGAGCTTTTCTATCAATCTCGAATCATTATGAACCTTCGTCCAAGCAATACTCGATTTTCGGTAAGTATCCACAATCCTTTTCCTCCAGAAGGAGGTCAATCCAGACTCAAAGCAGGACTCCCCAATGAACTGGAACGTCTTCGTGAAAATCGAATTCCTCTCTAAAGCGAAGGTGTACCAAGCCGCCCAAATGGAGTCTGACTTTTGAAGTGGCTCGTCCATTTGCGTTATGGTCATGTTCCTAATCGCCGCCAACTTCAGAGTAAAGTCCCAGCCGATGCAGACCGTGCTTTTCTCAATGAACGCTTTGGTGACACATTCCGTCGTATTCTGAATGGGTTTGAATCTCTTCCTCAAGTTCGTTATCATTTTTTCTTCACTCTCCTCAAAATACAGGTAGCCGCTTATGCCAGACAAGGAGAAGTAGATTTTATACGCCGGAGCTCCCTCCAATTCTTTGAAAGTCTTTGGGCGGAGTAATGGCTGCGGGATGGAGATGAATGCAGCTAAATTGCTTTTATATCCGGTGCCAATTAGGATCATGAAGATTACATAAAGTATCATTAGGAAGCGGATTCCCTTCGGTCTCCTTTCAACGGTTTGCTCGAAGGTTAACGCCCAAGAGCTCATTATGGCTTTCGCGATGAATTCCTCCACTTTCGGTTCAAGGAAACTTTTCCTCCTCCTCACCTTCAAGCTGACCTTCTTCATGAAAACGAATTGCAATGCTTTAGTAAGGAGCGCCACAAAACCCAAAAAGAATCCCAAAGTGATTGCCCAAACGTCAATCGTGTAGGCTTGGAAGAGAGCATATTTCCCCAGAAATTTCTCATCGGGAGCCGTTACGAATATCAAATTAGCTCTTCCGAAAGGGCCAACAAAATCCGCGAGATGATTCCGATCCACTGTTTGCGTAGAGACTGAAGCGATATCTGTTCTGCCGTAGAGGAGGTCACCGAAAACTCCATCCCAAGTCCCGTTTTTGTACCTCCTTCCGGTAGATTCCCATTGCGAGGAAGGATTCAAAGTAAAACTAAAATTCTTTCTTGAGGCAGCTTGTGTAAAGATTCTGTAATTTACACCCATAAACTTCCTCTGGTTGTTTTCATAGGCTTCGTCTAAATACGGAGGGAATTTTGTACCGGAAATGCGTAAATGCTGCCCCCTAATTAGGAATGGATCATCATTTATCCAGTCAATTGAAGGAAGGAGAGCATCCTTTCCAGAAGACATGGACCGGGGCAAAAAGCTACGTCCATTTGGATGATCTGATAAACCCATTTGGTAAATTAGATGCTTATCCGTAGCAAAGCCTATCAAATTCTTGAACTTTTTCGATATCGGGTCTCGAAGAAAACTCAGAATTTGGAAGTTTGTCCCAACTAGAATAAAGTGATCTTCAATGCCGTGGCCGACGTTGAGTAAATCTCTCAAATATCTGGAGATTCTGGTTTTACTCCGTTTATTCTCCAAGAAACAGATGTAGGTCCAATAAAAGTTCAAGAATTGGAAAGACTCTTGTTCCGATTTCAAAGTGATTTCGTGAGAGGTCATCCTCCACCAAGGATCAAAGGTGCGGACTATGCTCCCAGCGTGGTTCATGGAGGAAACGAGATAGTTCCTGAGCTCCAGTTCGAATTCCGTGTCCTCGTTGTCAAGAAGTATGGAAATGGGATCTTCCGGTCGAAGAACCTGATTCAAAATTTCTTTTAAATTCAATGCATTTTTAGAAGATTGCTCTAGCTCAGTAGCTTCGGAAATTTGTAGAAAAAGTGTAAAAGGAAAATGAAGAAAACTTTAATTAGAGCAAAAAATGAATAGATTTTAGAGTTTATTCCGTTTCAGCAAAATCAACAATTTTGTATGAGCTTCCACTAGGTAGATAGAAAGAAGAGAAAAGAAAGAAACAAGCCACGATTTTTTTAAAGAACAAGTTTAGAGGTGATTTTTATTGTTGCTTTTTTATGTTAGAATTGCATGATAAACTCTTAGACAAAAATGAGACCCATTTCATTTTGCATAGTAATAAAAATTCAAGAAAGAGGCATTAAAGATGGCTTAATTTATTCAAGATAAGAACTGCCCACGCACACTAAACCATGTACAAACTCTCTGGTCTCTTCTAGTAGTACTTAATTAGTTATTATCGCTAATGACTTGCTTTATTATGGGTAAATAAGTGCTAAAGAATGTTCACCAGCCCTATCCGGTGAAAAGAGGTTTTGAAAACGTCTTTTGTCATTGACAATGACAATAAGGTAGCAGTAGCACCCATTTACAACTTTCTCCGGGCCTATTTTCCATCTCGGAAACAGAAATTTCATTGTGAATGACCATGAACATATTTCCTGCATCCTGAAGCCTTTGCCTCACTCACTTCAATAAACAAAACAAACTTTAATATTCATAAAAAATTCCTAAAAAAATGTTTCATTAAACTCACATAGCCCCAGTGTTGTATAATATACATATTAGGATCGGTTCAACTTAATTTACTCTTTTCTGGTTTTTGGCAAATGGCTGAACGAAAAAGTTAGATGACAGACTGGTCAGGCGTGGTGGTTAATAATTGGTTAAATAATTAATTAGTCAGTCGTGTACAGCTTATATACGCAATATTGATTTTGACAAAACACAAACAAACAAGGTATGAGAGGAGAGGAACAACCCAAGAAATAAATTTTAATGTTACTTAATCACAATTTTTGAATTATTTAAGCGTTTCTTCTTGAAACGGTCATATTTTCACAGCTATTCTCTGTCTTTTCACTTGCGATACTGTTCGAACAGTTGTGGTGGATAACGAGAACAAACTGAGCGGTTTTTATTACAACTTGATCGACAAACGATCAACCACGATTTATTGAATCGATAAAAAATCAATAAATCCGCAGGATTTCAGTTTTGAAGAAATCCTCAATCAATTTAAGAGTACCAGAAAACGCAAAAATCAAAACTTTTCTTTAGCCATAATTTCTAGTAAAACACAAATTTGAAATGGTAACCTTGAATTGTTTACAAAAGTTGACTCAATGCTTATGCATTAGCTTCACAATTATCTTCTCATCACGAGGATACCTTCAACTTTTGAAGCAAGAGCTGAAAATCTGTTCCTATTTTAAAATCTTTCCCTTCAAGGTTACCACAACTCGAGGGGACTCCATTACAGTTGTGGAAGTTTCCTGGTGGAAACGAATATTAATGGAGGGACTTTGTCTCCTCCGCATATTATTCACATCATCGGATATCATCGTTGGATTTAAGTATTTCTCCCGGAAAGAAATTGGTCATTCAGATAAGCTCCACTATTTGAGGGTGATTATCTTCCACCTGTACATTTTTATTTGTAGAGGGACCTCAGTTCTAATCTTCTTCCATTGTTGGAACGAGCCCCATAAATATTCACATTTAATAAATCTTCTCCTTTCCAAATCAAGTATAGATAAGGAAGCATTTTCGAGTGGCAATGGTAGGAGAGGAGCTTGGTTATCTTTAATGCTGACATTAAATGCAGTCAGTATAATTGCTATTTTCACGGTTGGAATCCCCTTACTTTCTGCTTATGCTCCCTGCACAGTTCATCCTTCACTTGGGGCAATGTGCGACTCAGTTTCTATTTCCGTTTTGCTCCTCTTCCAGATAGTTTTTGTATCTGCTCCGTTAGCGTTGATTGCAGTTGCGTCTTTGACACTTTGTGTAATTTCTTTGTTCATTTTGCACAATTATTTGGCCCATCTTTCTTCAATTTCTAAGAAATCTTCGAAAATGACAACAAGCAGAAGTCTGAAATGTGCTCTGGCTTATAGAAAAATTCAATATTTTTCAAAGATTTTAAATGGATGCTTCCAACCTTTGACCTTTCCAGCGATTGAGTGCAGCGGGAGCCTCTCAACAATTTTCATTCTTTATGCTTTGATCATGTTTGGTGACAATCTTGGAGCTTTATCTCTGCTGGCGGCAGTAACGTCATTTTTTAGTCTTTTGGGAATTTGTTTGTTTGCTTTGGAGATTGGGAGTAGGACAATATCTAATTCCAGGAGGATTCTTTTCAAGTTGGCTGGAAATAGCGAGAGTTTAAGAAGAAATCAACATCAAGCGAAAGAAGATTATAAATGGTTTAAGAGATTTCTAAGGTCTTGTCCACCGATAACCTTAAGGATTGGCATCTTCCATAAAATGGATAGAAAGCGGGGACCAGCAATGATCAGATTTTGCTTGCAGAGAACGTTTTTCTTCGTGGTTAATACAAAAACCGCCTAATTAAATTACATTAAAATTGAAATAAATTTTGCTTTCACTTTTACAAGCGGTGAATAGATTTGGTTTCTACATCACGAACTGTTTTATTTAGTTAAATTATTTTAAGTGAATTAATTAGAATTATACACAGTATTTAAGCTAAATCTATTCATTCAAAACATGCAAAAGTCAAAACTAAATTCTAAATTAGTGTAAAAGCTACAATTGTCCATATTAATACATACACATAGAAGAGGAAGAGATTACAAAACTTAATTAGAATTTATTTACCTAACACAATTAAAAATTGCATCACACACAAACATTCTCATGGATTCCTTTTTCAAACAAAACTCCCCATTGACTAGTTAATTCAGATTCAGAATAATAATTAAGCTAAAACGTGTATTGGGGATTCTTCCATAACATCTTACATCTTATACTTTACAAAATTTTAACTAAATAATAATTTTTCATCATTCGCATCGCCCCCGCTACGAGATACGAGGGCTTTATTGTTGCTATTGCTAGCAATAATGCTGACAGTGGACGCCGCAGCAGCAGCCGTCGCAGTAGTTAAAGTTGGAGGCACTATCGCTTTAGATCGGTGATGATGATGGTGATGTTTCCTTCTGGGTTTTGTTGAAGGTGTTGAAGAAACGTTAGAACTTCCTCCTCTTAACTGATTCAAAGAGAGCTGTTGCTGCTGTGGCACTGCTTGCTTGGGAGCTCTGGATGCATTTGGAGAAACGGTTACTGTACTGACCTGATGATGATTTTGTTGTTGCTGTTGTTGTTGAGGATTTGGGAATTTATACGTAGCTGAGGAAGCAGAAGCCGAAGAAAACTCGTAATTTGGTTGGGGTGTCGGTGGAACCACCAATTTTATTTTCGGTATAGGTTTTGCCACTGCTGCAGGCGGGGCCAGTCGTTGAGGCTGAGGCTGAGGTTGAGGTGGCGATGGAGGAGCTCTTTCTTGTACCAGAGCAGCTGCCTCTGGAAGTTTCTGTTGCTGTTGTTGCTGCAGATGCTGCTGCTGTTGCAGATTGTGAGGAGCTGCAGCGTTTGTTAATTTCTTATTCTCATCCTTCTTGATTATGGGCTCAATGACAACCCTGGGAACCTCCACGTGAAGCTTCCCAGCATCATTAGATTTCAAGGCCATTGTGTTATGATGATAATTGGACGAGGATGTGGCCAGTGCTACATCTTCTGGTTGCTGCTGCTGTTGCGTCATCAGCATCATCATAACTCTTGATTGCTCTAGTCCAGCAGGGGCACCTTTATTCTTCACAACGATCTGAGTAGGCTGAAGTTGAACGGGACTGGGAGGCTGAGGTGGCTGCTGCTGCTGCTGCGCTACAATAGTATTTACTCCTGTGTTAATATTTGGAGTTTCGTAAGTGGGGCTGTAAAGGAGTGGCTCACGTTTATGCTCAGACGCTGCCGCTTGAAATGGCGCAGTAACAACGGCTTCAGATTGTTGTGGGAAGGATGTCTTGGGAATTCTATGTGGACTGAGATAAGGCCGAGGATGAATAATTCTCTCTTTATTGAAATCTTCATCTTCATCATCGATATGAATGAGATGTGGCTCTGCAGTGTAGCCTCTTTGCGGGGCATGTTGCCTTCTCCGCTTCTTCGAAGAAGAAATGAATGGAGGCGGAGGAGGAACAGGAATATCAGCATTGGAGGAGCCCATTGGATATTGAGTTTCCGTTGCTATAATTGTTCCAGAGCCCGCCGCAGTTATTTTCTCTTTGAAGAATGAGTTCTTATTAGAATTGATGCTGGGATTTGGAGCAATACTTCCTCCAGGATTATTATTATTATTTAATGTAACCGCTGAGGAACGGCTTAATGGCTGGAAGTCTTCCAGACTGTTTTTCAGAAAGACGATCCCTCCTTGATCACCCAACTGAGCAGTAGTAGTGGTGGTGGCTTCAAAATATTCCTGTTTGGGAAGCTTCTTCCGGTGAATTTTAACTTTCTTCTTTCGCAGGGCCACGGGCTCCCTCCAAGTCCAGCTCGTGGTGCTATCCGGATGAATATGATAGACTATTGCAGTGGGCTGTGGTGAAGTCTGGGAAATTTTCACAGGTATGGGGTAACGTGATTCAGCAGTTCTCAGTGAAGAAGAAGGGACTCGGTTAACTACAAAACCTTCGGGCGCTTCAACTCGCACTCCTCTTCGGATGGAAGGGCTGGCGTGGACGACCTGGTAGCCGGTGTTTCCTCCAGCGATGTAATGAACTGTGCGCTTCACTCCCTCCGGATCTGTGAAATATTTTTTAACAGATTTTTTCCTTAATGTTGTCGTTCCTCCTCCTCCTCCACTTTTTTTATTATCTGAAAAAATATCATTTTTTAAAGAAGACAAACCGATGTAGGAATAAGAGCCCCTGACATTTCCGAATGGGTCCGCCTTTTCCAAACGATTCGCGGTGTCCGTCTCATAACCAAACGTGTAGCTTGAGTCTCCCTTCCGTTCCGTGGTACCTGAGTCGTTGCTCTCGTTGCAGTCTTCCGCGGAATCAGATGAGGACGAGCCACTTCCTTGACCA
>JAHZNJ010001896.1:0-11578 GCA_027744475.1 Lepidocyrtus cf. sotoi NNG-2020 | reverse complement strand
AGTATAACATCTTACTTAAAATGATAATATTCTTTGTTAAATTATGCCTACGGACAGATAGAGAGAGTCGCATTGCTTTTGCTTCCTTCTTGTTAGAAATGATTTTGTACTTTACTCTTGTTTCTTTCATCCTTTTCCCTTGTTTCCGATTTTACCCCTTCTTCTCTTGCTTGCTTCTCTGCTTCATTTTGTCCTGACTGAGTTTCTTTCCAGATCATTGATCATGAAACATTGACAATGAATGAGCGTGTGATGTGGGATAGATAGGCCTATGAAATTGGAAAATAAGCCGATATCATCATCATAAACATCTTTTCTCGATGCATGACAAAGAATTTTTTGAGGTTTTGTTGTTTTCTTATTTTTTCATTTTTATGGAAAGTGGTAAGGGAAGATTCAAGAGCAGAAGAGGATTCAAAGGTTTTTTCCTATTAAACATGGTAGAACCGTTAAATTAGGTCAAGAGATATTATTTTGTGGTTGAAGATTCCATCTTTCAAAAATATGAGGCAGATGAGATGAGCATTCGTTCCAGATGCAATCAGTTTTTCAGTTCTTTGTTTTATTCACTATTTTCTGAAATAATGATTTGTTTTTGAGGGATAAAATGGCTGTTTTCTTGTAAAAATGTAAGTCATACTCAAACGAAGTAAGAGAGAAGGTGTCTGCTGTGCACATAAAAATCAAACCCAATGATATTTAGTTACATCATTCATTGCTTTTTTAAGTAAAGTAATACGGTCTGATTTCCACATGAACAACTCAACAAATCGATTTTTTACTCTGCGGTGTATTCTTTTAATTGATTGACAGTGTCTGCTTATGTTTAAGAGTCTCGGATTTCATACATTTTTTTTATTTAGACAATAAATACAGACACGTTTCCCATCATTATTGAGTGAGCACTTCTGCTAGGCTTGGTTTTCTATTCATTCAAATGAAAATAGTCCCAAAACTTTTTACACCAAAAACTGGTATTTTAAGAAACGAGTACAATCGATTAAGTAATCAATTCAATACTTTGCAGCAATATCGCAGCCGTTTAAGTAAATCAAACAATACAAAATACGATCTCCATTTGTGCTCTTAAGTTGGTACAACGACAACAAAAGCGAGCTATATAAAAGATAAAATCTAAATGAAATGAATTAGAATTAGAATGTTCTGTACTTTACTTACACAATACTTCAAGACATGCAATTCTTCAATTTATCTATTTTTTTCCAGAAGCCATTTTGTAAGGCAAGAGCGCATGTTATGATGATGGCATGTGCTTCAAGTCTTAAAACGCGAGAGTCATTTATAGAAATCGCAGAAGCAAAATGATAAAAGGATTTATTCTTTATTTAAATCATGCAAAAAGACGAAAATGGGTTTATTCAACAACGCAACGTGAACAATGAGCATCATATCATACAATACAAATAGTACGTGATATTGATATTATGATTATGTTTCTTTCTTTCTATGATGACCACCACCATGTTGTACATGTAGGAAAATGATAGGGGAAGAGCAAGGAGACTCTGAATGATTTATTAGAGGCTTGTTCTCGACTTTACTTATTCCCTTCACGTGTTTTCCTTTGCTAGATTTTTCTACATTTCTAAGAGAAATTGTAAGCAAGCATTATCTTACTTTTTTATATCCAGAAAGTTTGCGGTTTTATTATGTCGCATTCTGAAAAGTTAAGTGAAGGAAGCCTGATAATTGTGATAATGAAAGAATCGACCAATGACGATCACAAATAAATATAGCAAAAATAAAACAACATAAAAATTGTATGGTTTCTGTTGAGAAAATGTTTTTCTATTCTAAAAAAGCTTATTATAGGTTTATCGTTTTTTATTCCTTTCATATTTACTATTTACAAGAGAAATGGTGAAGTAAAACTAACATTATTTTAATATCATAGACCTTGATTTCCCCTTTGTTCTTGTAAGGTAGCTTTCTCCGTGAAGCTAATAATTTTAGAATGACCATGTAACCATTATGAGGTATTTTTTAGTAATTTTCTTGAACGAGGAAAAGGGTAGTCGTTTTGCGGCTTTGATACTTTTGAACGTTTTTATACATGGTTTTATCAGTTATCATTATTATTATTATACGGGGAAGAAACCTTATTGAAATAAATTGTAGCTGTAAATGGTAATTTCATACTTGTTATTTCCTCAGTAATATTCTTTCGTCATAAAAAGTTAAAAGGATTTGATTAAGGATTGATTTTTATCATCATCGGTTGAAAAATAATGGTAAGAAAAACTGTTTTTTAATACAAAAAAAGTTCTTGCAAAAATACAGTCACGTAACGTAACGTAAAACTGGTGATCATCATCACCATCATCGTCAGAAGGTTTTCTATTGAGGAAGTGGAGAAGGAAGTGAAGTGCATTAAAGGTGGGGTGGGTATAGTGGAAAGAAGAAAAAGATAATGACACAGGAGAAAAGCGATAGCTAAAGCCTTCAGGAAAACTTCCTTTTGTTATGATATGATGATACTCTCCTTTTTAACTAATCGATTAATGCTTTCTTCGCCCTTTTTAAAGTGATGGTAATGGGTTGTCAGTAGAGTCATCATTTTCCTTCCTTTTATTTCCTTGCTTTCTATTCTATCCTCGTTTGCGTGATTTTCGGTTAAAATAGAAAAGAAAAGCTTTCTTAAAGTTGATTTTGAAGCACTATACATACAAGCAGAGCAGCCTTTTAAAATAAAGTTTGGAGTATGTGGGTGGGTGGATTCCTCTCTTCGAAGTTGTGAATCATCTTTGAAGTATTTTCAGCCATATTTTACAAAGTTTTAGGAAAGAAAACCTCAATATTAGTCAATAAGAAAATGAATCATGTCTTACTAGATACAAAAAAGAATAGTTTCATGCACGTGTGCAAAGTGGCATGCTACCAGCCAGCAGCAACAACAGAGCAGCAGCAGTCAATCCCAATTTAATATACCCATTCGATTCGTAAAAATATATTAATATTTTTCACTTTTCAAGGCTTTTCTCGTTACGTGCTTACCAATTCAAATGATGGATCATTCATAATAATAGTAAAAAATGCAAGCATAAGAGAGAAAAATGAATAATATTTTTAGATCAAGATCCTGCTTCGTTCGATGATGATGATTTTTTAACGATACATTAAAAAATACAACAGAAAATGTCTGTTTTTACTTTTTATAATCATACATACTTCGTTCAACCCGTTCATGGTCTTCATATGAGATGACGATTACAGTGATGATGATGATGATCAGCATGATTAAAGAACAGCATGAATAGTAGCAATGCAGTTATTGCAGTTGTGTCGAATTTTGTTTTGGTGAGTTGGTGTTGTGTCGTGTGCTAAACTGAAAGAAAAACAAGGAAGCACCGACTATTACACTCAGCTCACAGCTACCAACTACCAAGCCAGACTGTAAACATTCAGTACAGGTCTTATACATACGCACGGAGAAACGAATCGAACGAACGGTGCACAAGAGAAGGCAAAGCAACCTAGGCCTAGAAACTGTTATTCAACAAAACATACGCTATTTTCTTTAATGCATCCTTCTTGCTCGAAGGAAGCCCAAGCTGAAGAGCAGCAGCAGAAGCGGGCTTGCGTTATTTTTTACCCGCCGTAAACTTACACAGACGCTATAACAGCAGCAGAAGCAAGTCTTCCTCCTGAAGAGTTTTAGATTAGGGCTTCCTTTTTCTTTTTTCATTCTTCTTCTCCTCTCCTCTCTTCTACAAAAATATATTTCCTCCTCCTGTCCATCTGCTCATTTTCTATTACTGCTTCTCTTCTCTTCTACTACCTAAACTTAACTACATACTTACTCAAACACTTTTTAAGGGGCAGATGTTTTTCTCGAAATGGTGATAGTGATGATGATGAACCAAGAGTAAGAGAAGAGAGAGAATAGAATCATTTATGTTTATAAAAACCGGGCACATGCCATGCATTTCTACAATTCTTATATATTGAGGAGGGCACACGCGTCCTCTCCTCTGAACAGAAAAAGACCCTTCTTTTTAGCTAACAACCGAAAAACTCCTTTTTATCGTAGTCATCATCATCATCATCATCGTTGCTCTGCACAAAAGAACTGGTTGGTCTTTCCAGATGCATGTGGAGAGAGAAGAGAAAAGCTAAGTGCATCAGTAGCAAAGTAAGTATTTCATAAGGAGACTCTCTCTCACTCACTCTTCTATTAATTCTCTATCTTTAAATCCCGTTTGCATTTTTTCTTCTTCCTCCTCACAAGCTACAAAGTGGAATCGAATCCAGTTTTTTTTTTCGTTTTAGTTTTTGGGTTAGCTGTAGCTTAGCTCAGCTCCTCCAGGTTTTACATTAGGCAAGGCAAGGAATAAAGGCACGTTATTGCATTGAGATTGAGATTGACAAAAGGGCTTTCCTCTTTGAATCTCTAGATTTTTTCTTTTTCATGATCATCATCAAATTCATGATCGTTTGCTTGTCAAACAAAAGAAAAGGCGACGACCGTCACATCGTCTCACTACTACTCGCACACGTATACCCGGAATTGAACTTGGGATTTTAGCTTTGCCTTGCAGTCCAAATGGAAGTGCACAAATCTTATTCTAGGGAGAAATTACGCACGATTATAACGATGTTGATGTTGATGATGGTCGTCGTGTATATAAATTCTAATATGCATTTATTCTTACTTATTCACAGTGATAAATGGATCTTTTAAATGGGCATATCTTATATTATTCAGAATTTGAAAATTTTTATTGAGAATCTTTTTGGCTCTTTCTCTCTCTCTCTCAGTCTTTGCTTGTTGGAACCTTTTCAGAAAGGACTGACTGTACGTTGATCGTGTGCTTGGCACACGCTCACCAGCCTACACACAGACAGAAAGAAGCATATATGATTACTGCATCTCAGTACAGATTGAAGAAAGAACGATGATGCATAGTAAAAAGGGCCTAAGAATGAAAGTTTCAGGGGTAAATGTTGTTGATGATGATGCCGAGCCGAGGATGAACCTTTTTTCTTCTTTTGTTATGCAGAAAGAGGAAAGCATTTAGAATTGAGAAAATGTAATTTGGAAGTGGTGGAGAAAAGAAAAATTTTTATTAGGCAAGCAAAAGAAAGACAGGGGGATATTGATTTTTTCTCGGGTTTTTAGAATCATCATCAACTACATCAATGGTCCCAAAGTAAAGTAAATATATATAGAAAAGAAAAAAAAGTTTAGGTAGAAAAGAGAGACCCTTTATTTTATTATTATTATTATTACGTCGACTAGCATTTTCTCTTCCACGACGACGACGTTTATGCCAGTGAGCGTAGATGATGATGATGATGATGGCAAACAAAAGAAAAAGATCCTTTTTTCAAAGAGAGAGAGACAGGATCACGATCCCTTTTTGCATTCGCAATACATTTCAGGAAGGATTGGAAAGAGGAAAAGAAAAGGAAAGAGAGAAGGGGAGAGATCTTTTCAATACTACCCGGGAAGGCAAAAAGGTACTCTTTTCTCTCTTTTACTTTTCAGCAGTCGTAAAACTCCTCTTCTGTTTCTTTTGTAATGTTATTACGGTGTAGTTCTCCTCTGCTCGTGCTCTCCTCTTCTCTAAATACCCGAAAAAGAACTTTGAAGAGAAGAGAAAAGAAGCCTGAAAAAAACGGCAGATGTTCTTGGTTTCTAAACGGGAGTGAGTGAAGAAGAAAGAAAGCTCCACGAACAATCTTTTTGGCTGGACAGTCACAGTCAGTTGTTGGTATGTCGCGTTGCGTTAGTTTTATACATTTTATGAGGAAATGTTTTTAGGAAGAAGAGAAACCGGGTCGAGTTTAAGTTTTATCGTGATCGTCATGATTATTATTATTATTACTCCACTAGAGCTTCATGTAATATGTACTGCAGCATTATACAAAATATACCTTTGTAATAAGGAAAAGGAAAGGACTCACGACGAGTCGAGTCGACTGACTGGCATGATATTTAAAAGTCCCCCTTTTCCTCTTCTTTCCTTTTCTCTCTGCGAAATTCATCGTCGTCATCAAACAAAACTTAAACTTGGCCTAGATATTTTTCTGTGAAGGGAGAGAGAAAAAATGTAGGGAAAAGGAGGTGGTGGTGGAAGGGGAAAGATAGGAAAAGAATGAACCGTCGTCGTCGTATTTTTATATTATTTTCCTGGATAAGTAAGTAGGAGAAAGAAATGTAAGCTTATATTCTGTATGAAGGTGGTGGTGGTGTTGGTGGCGGTGCGGTGGTTGATGTTATGTACGTTAAGTTCCGTATATTGATGTTGCGCTGGCTGAACTGCTGAGTGAAATAATATTCCTTTGAAATAGTCCCTTGAGGGGTAATAGCGTGGTTTGCTTCTATTAGTTTTCTCGGATATTTTTGTAGAATTTAGAGGGTTGCTTGCTAAGAAAAAGGAAAAGAATACGTATATAAAAAGTTTGTAGATATTTTTTTCGTAGTAATAGCGGCGGTGGTGGTGGTGGTAGTGGTGATATGATGACGGGTGGTGCAGTGGTTCAACGTGACTCGCTCTTTCTCTCTCTCTAGCAACATTTTTCGATATTTTTCCGTATTCCGCCTTCTTCCTTCCTTTCCTACTTTGATACCCTCTTATGTAGCTTTTTAATGCGCGATTTTTTTGGGGTTGGTAAAAGAACCATGGCCTAGGAGAACTTTTTTATGGTGAGAGGGACAGAGAAAAAGGAATAAAAATAGAATAACTTAGGAAAATAGAAAAGAGAGAGGGGACAAGCGAAAAAAGACTGATTTGATACAAAAGAGTTTCTTTTTTTCATTTTCAAAAGATGAATAAGAAAACGTACAAATGAAAAAAGCTAATCTTTGTTGACAATCTGACGTTTTCGCTATCTTTAGACATGTGTTTTGGGATTAAAAAAGATGGATACTTTTTCCTTTCCTCCTATCTTCTTTCGCGGGGAGAGAAGAGAAAATGAAATGAAAGTAAAAATTTCTTTCTATAAATTTCAGTCCTTATCGGATAAAAAATGGTTGTGGAATGAATTGCATAAATAAATGGGCATGAAAACGAATGAATGAAAAAAATAAAACTGTTTTAGTGGGTTTTATATGTATGGCATGGCTTATCTTGAAAGGTACGTGGCAAGATCGCACGAGCAAACGAGCTATTGACTGACTAAACAGCAGCAGCGCTTCTGAACTGGACAAACTAAATAAAATATAAATGCGTCAGCTGGCCACTTGCAATATGTTTATGCGTATAACAAAAATCTAAATTTTTCTTTTCAATGTCATTTTTTCTTTCCTTTGTTAAGCAAACAATAAAAAGACCTTACTTACTACTAACGGACAGTAGCATTAAAGGGACTTTGTTTGCTCTTTCTTCAAGTCTGCAGCTGACTTAAGTTTACAAACAAACCTCACATGTGCACAGTGAGCACTGAGTGAGCTGAAGAAAAAAAGTTTTGTTTTTAATGTGGAAGTTGTGTTGGGGCTGGGGACTTTTAAAAATTTACACTTGCTTGCAAGAAGGCGTCGCGTCATTCATTCACCACCACCACCACCTCTTCATCATCACCATTTTCCTTGCTGCAATTTCACAACTTCCTTTCATTTTCACTCAAATGAGTGAACACGAATGAATGACATTCCTCCATGAAAAACTGGGAGAGGTGAGGTAAGGAGGATGATACCTCCTAGTTTTTTAAAAGACACGACTTCCTTTTCCGATAAAATGAGTCATCATGCATTTTTCATTCATTCATTCATTTTTAAAATCCAAAAATTTTTAAATGGAGAAACAAACTTGGTCATTCATTTTTTCCTGTGGAGTAAGTATAAAATTAAAAAAAAAACAAAGTTGTGTGCTTGACGCTTGAGGTAAGTTGTGCATATATCCGTCTTCTTCTTATGGAGTGCACCCAAGCGTACTTACAGGACATGGGACATCCATCCACTATCACTTACTCATTCACAAAACAAGCTAACAACGCTACACCTTGGTCATCATGTTAAGGTGCATGAGATGCGATGAGAGAGAGGGTCACGCTAAGCAACTCTCCCGGAGTCTTTCAAGTGGCAACATTGTTTTCCCCAATTAAGTTACTTACAATTTCCCTTTTTACAGTAAACTTTGAGTACGTATTCTTTTTAAAATATGACATCATGCATGGTCCAAGGCGCAAACGTAGGAATAAGTAATAAGTGCATACCTTAATTTATTATGAACTTACCAACACTCTACCTACCTACGACTTTATTTAATGTACCTGACCGCATCATATATTATTATTTTCTGAAACTTTATTATTTGCTTACGCATGCGGAAACGAAAGGAAGTTTAAGCATGAATTAATAAAAAGAGGAAGGAAGCTGGAGGAATAGGAAAATACAAAACCTGGGAAGAAAAAAAATTTAGACAGAAATTTTTAAGAGAACTTTTCATGCGTATAAAATGTGAACTTAAGCACAAAACAAGGAGAATTGAACATAAAAGTATTTATCCTTATGTACATAAGTACATTATTATTACCATTGCCATTAGGATAGGATCATGATTGATAAAGGTGAGTTTTTGATGATGATGGTTCAATGCTTAGAATATACAGCACAGTATCACGATAATGAAAACGGAACTTGGCTTCCGGAACTTATTATAGAAGAGAGAGAAGGGAAATTTTGAAAGTTCAATGCTGCCTAAATAGATAGGTTGGCTGTGGCATGGCGTGGGTGTGTGTGTGTTTCCATTCCAATACATATTCTATTCCTGGTATTGCTTTTAAGTGTGTTATGGTTTCCCCTATTCTGTGGAGAAACGCTTTGTTCCCAACAACATTCTCACGGATATACTTTGGAGGAGATAGTAAACTTGAGTGCATAAATGTGCGATCGTAATCGATGATGGTTAATGAACGTGCATATGCTGATGTGAGTATTGAACCCTACCCTGGCTTAATGGTACGCATAAAACTTGTAGCTTAAATTTTTGCATAGTAAAATAAGTACTTACAAAGGGACTTTGACTTTCTGTTAGAAATTAGCCATTAACCTTTTTATCTATTCCTCTGCCACTGTTTTTAACCAATTTTCTGTAATATGTAGACACAAACAAGTTTGTGCTGTGCCCTTTCTCTGTGGTCGCTCTCGATTCGATCTCTCCTTCTCCTCCAGCATGGGAATTAGCAAGTGAAGGATTTTACACGGTTAATTTTCCGTTTCGTCAGCAGAATCTGAATCTAAATCAGAAATTAAATTGGTAAAGATATTGTTGAAGAGAAAAACGAGGAGAAAAAATCGTACGCGTATGATATATTATTTATATGAAACCCATTTATTATTCCGACGATTTCATAATAAACCTGACATAAATCTGACTTGCACAAACTTAGAGCAAGGCCATATAAATACGTACATTCTTTGTATTAAAGTAAATGTAAAAAGTGTAAGCTTCTGTTTCTCCTACTACGTACTACTTGAGTTATGTCATGATAGGTTTATTTAATGAGCTCACTCATCGCTCATGCTCACACAAGCTCAAGTTACATACACTACTCCTTTAACCATCATGATCATTTACATTTTTAGAACAAGTCATATTGTTGAAGAGAAAAACGAGGAGAAAAAATCGTACGCGTATGATATATTATTTATATGAAACCCATTTATTATTCCGACCATTTCATAATAAACCTGACATAAATCTGACTTGCACAAACTTAGAACAAGGCCATATAAATACTTACATTCTCTGTATTAAAGTAAATGTAAAACGTAAGCAAGTAAGCTTCTCTGTTTCTCCTACTACGTACTACTTGAGTTATGTCATGATAGGTTTATTTAATGAGCTCACTCATCGCTCATGCTCACAAGCTCAAGTTACATACACTACTGCTTTAACCATCATAGTCATGATCATTTACATTTTTAGAACAAGTCATGTTCATGTCATATAAGATGAACGCATGAACACTTGTCTGCTCAGAAAGCAAAAAAAAAACTTCATCTCTTCTCTGTACACTTAAGTAGCTCATCTTGAAAATGATTCTTCTTCAAGATTACACAGTCTCTTCTCACCATCTCTTTTAATAATCCTAAATAAATTTATGTACGTTCGTTCGTAGAATTAGAATAAGTAGTTCTCTGAGTCAAGTCACTTCTCTCCATTTTAATTTTAAATGAGGAAAATGCTTAAATTTTGTTTTATGAGAAGAGAGAAGTCTGACTTGTTAGTATAAAAATACTGAGAATGAGACTCTAAGGACAAAAACATTTATTTGTTTGGAAGCGATGATGATGATGACGATAATCATGAAGGCTTGTACTATTTAGTAACTCTCTGCTATTAAAAATTTTATATATTTTTTCATGATGATGATGATGATGATGATGTATCAAACTCTCATCTGATCTCAAAGGCTTTATGGTGCAATATTGTCTTAATCTGGACTCATCAAATGAGCCAGGCCGTAACTCTCTTTCTTGTTATTATTTTAGCGGGGATGGAATGAACATGAATATCTAGAGAGAGAACTCTTCTTGGTTCTTGCTTGTGAGAGAGTAAAGTAGTCTCTCTAGAGATATAGATAGAGAGGGAATAGGACAAGACAAACAAGGAATGATGATGCTGATTGTGATGACGATAGCTGTGCTCTATTGTCTGTAGACAACAAACTATTCTCCACTCTCTCTTAAGGAGGATGTGGGACTTCCTTTTTAGACTCAATTTAAAAGTAAATCTTCTTAAATTGGTGGGAGAAATAATCGTATGAATTGGTAATGCTTCTGCTGCTGCTGTGCTGACGTTGTAGTGGTATCTTTTCTATACGGGAGCTCCTCTACGAAACTCTTTGTTTCAATTTCAAGAACTTTGTTCCATTTCTAAAGATTTTGTCTTACAATTTATAAGTTCCCTCCTTTGCTTGCTTGCTTCTTCCCTTCAATTTCTTATTCGAATTTCTACTTTTCTTGTCCGTTGTTAAGTCGGAAGCAAGAAAACTACACCGCAACTTTTATATAATAATATTTCTTCTTCTTCTTCTTCTTCGGTTTCTTTCATTTCGGTATTGAATTTTGTTGAAGTTGAAACACCTGGACCATATTATACGCCCGCATCCTTCTATCAATCGTAGTCGTGACCATGCTCACTTGACTTGATAATCGTATCGTATCATATTGTTCTCTTTTTGAGCTGAGCACTTCTTCTTTTTGTCCGTTGACAAGTCAGAAAGTCACACGAGACGGGAATAGTAGGAGGAGGAAGAAAGAAAAAGATTATTGTTAAGTTGAGAAGCTTCCCCTTTTTCCATTCGATTCCACTCACTTCCTTCCGAAACAGTCAAACTTCTTTTTAGCTGACAACCAGAAAAGAGAGAAAAAAACTGAAAAGCTCTAAAACTGTTTCGTGAACAAGTTTTAATTCTTTCAATGCTGCTATCTCTTTTAAGCAAGAGTTGATGATGGTTTCTCGTGTGCCTTATGAGAAAACGGTCGAGTTTATTTCCGGCTTTACAGTTATTATCTTTCCAAGTATGATTAATGTTGTGGAGGAGAGGAAGGAAAGAGAAGGGAAAGGTATAGATAGAGGAGGGTGTCCATATATTTACTCGTTTTCAT